>JAMPIV010008696.1:0-185079 GCA_024509875.1 Oreohelix idahoensis
TTTCATATCGCTTACTCATTATTTTTAACACTAAAAGTCAAAATTAAATATTATTGTGATTCACAATGGAATAAAAGAATCCTCACTTGATTTCAAAATGCACGGGGCATTACTCTAGGCTTTACTAATGTTCATAATGTTTTTATTTCGGAATTTAACTTAGGTCTATAATAGATTCGCATTTTTGGCGAAGCTGGCAAGAAATGGCCGTGTTATGATTAAAATTCATAACGATTATGTAGGTATTATAGTTAGCACGACAGGGCTCCTTTTCTGATAATTTTATACGGACTTACTTACTAATAAAGGAAGTGACGTCATACCGATATGGTGTAGAAGCAGACGCGAATATTTGAAGCAGAGGTGGGTGATCGTCTGCTAGAGAGAGATGCGGCTTGCGTTTGAATGTGAGCGGACGTATATGTATCGAGCTCCTGCAGTCTACTGTGTTTTTCCTGCATCGTTCCATCACTAGGGCATCAAGATACTCAGATGAGATGTCCCTAGTTAATTCTAGTGAGGAATCATTATCTAGATACGAAGATGTCAAGTGTACGATGTGAATAAAGACTGTATGATTGCCATTGACCAGCGTTTGATATTGAACGGACTAGACGACTGCCTATTACTGCATTTGCCATTGGGCCTATATTCTATTATCATGGAGCTTTGTGTCCAGTACAATAAACTGCATATTGTAAATTGTGAAGGAAGTGTTGACAGCTCAATGAAGTTATGCTGATACGTGTTGTTTGACTGACCCTAGTGTATACTTTGGCAACGGAGACCTTCACCGAACTTTCTATATAATACGACACGCATCAGGCCGCAATTTCTCCTTTTGGCTAAATTAAAAAGGAAATGGTTAAAGCCTCCACAAACTTTACTAAACAGTAAGTGCGTATTTGTATAACTGTTTTCCAGTCATACGTTTTTAATGTCACTAGCAATTATGCTAATATAGTAGAATCAAGAATGTGCTTTGGTCACTTCCATCAATGTATGCCTGACTTTTGGATGTGTGCTTACACATCTTTGGCTTAGGTACGCCTCTGATTTTTATCATTACAAATGGAATAACATTAATGGTGATTTTTTTTATTTTTTTTGGCAGGAGGCAGAGGCCCTCCTAGATTATGAGGCCCTGGGCTGCAGCCTGCGCAGTTCGTAGGTAAATCCGGCACTTAGTGTAGAGCTAACAAAACCACCGCACACTTTCCATCCATTTACCTCGCTGTCGAAGGAATGATTCATAACAAATAAATCCACTCGAATCCCCGACGAATTTAGATAATTATACTTCTAACAATGATTTTAGATTCATTACATTCACAATAATACAGAACATATTCATAATCTTTCACATCGACATCGGCTATCCTAAGACAACTTCTACAATATTCTTCATGAACAATCCTATTCACAAAATCTCTGGCCCTCTAGTAACCACATTTCTCTTCTCGCTATCAACTGCCTCTTCCAATACAGTTCGCTGCCCATTCGTTCCCTGCTACCAGTTTTCACCAAAACAAGCTTCACTGAACATAATTCACCATCACGTAATTAACAGTTTTGATAAGTTTCAGCCCACGTCATCACTTGTAAAATCACAAAAGAAAAAGTACCAACTGCATCTGGAAAACTCGCACATACGAAATATAGCTCCATGTGGAGCATACGACCACTCATTCAAGAAAACATCGTGAAAACATTCCCTGACAAAAATAGGTTATAGGACAGAACAGTACCAACAACTGTAGATAAAGTCAATAATGAAATGACAACCTTGCATTGATAGGCAAGAAAACTGCTTGTCATTTCAAAATTAGGCTGGTGTGCCAGAGGATCTCCCATCAGGCAAATCATTATCATGTGTATTTTCCCAGGACGCAATAAGATGTCCATTTCGAGGTTTCAATTCAGTTGCTGACTCAAAATACAGAATAGATTAAATTAATAGTAAATACAGATTACCTAAGAATAAAGTGCGATACAAATGATTACTTGCTTTATATTGTTGTCAGACTGAAACACAAACAAGAATGTTATGTTTTTCTTGGAGAAAAACCCGAGTTCACATCCAAATGTGCATAACAGGACAACTGAAATGATGGTAATAACAAGACGGATTATTACAACAAAAATACAAGATTTCGTCGCTGTAAAGATGATCTTGATTTCCATGGGGACAACAACATAAACGTGTCGCCTAAAGTTATTGAATGTTGTGACACACCAGCTATCTCCAGCCATTCCTTTAGAGAGAGAGAAAAGAAAACAACTCTAGTAAGTTTATGATATAACAGTTTTGTTCAGTTGTCATGAATCGTTGGAGGATAGAAAGTATCGATGATAATTGATGGCGGAGAGATGGGTGGACAGATAGAAGTAGATAACAAACATGATTAAATGTAGATAGACAGTCATAGATAACAAAGCAGACAAATGGACAGAGAGACAATAGACCAAGCGAATGACCGACCAACTTACCGACTGACTGACCTACCGAACAGCTGTCCAACAGACGTGCCGGCGTGTCTGTCAGAAGACTGACAGGCATAGGTAAGTAGGTATCTATCTATCTATCTATCTATCTATCTATCTATCTATCTATCTATCTATCTATCTATCTATCTATCTATCTATCTATCTATCTATCTATCTATCTATCTGCTTGTGTCCATCTGTCTGTCTATGTCTGCTTATCTGCCTGCCCGCCTATGTACAAGATTATTAGTAAAAAGCGAGCCCGCGTGGTAAGAAAGAAAAAAAAAATCAGTAACAACAACCTACTTGAAAGCAGCGACAGTGATGGGATGCATTGTCTTATATGTCTTGTATCTGGGTCACAAATGTTTGACATTCGCTCTTAGCCAAAGTACACGTCTACTTTTAAACATTGCGGTGTCTCCACTAACATTCGGTATAATTTGTTTTTTTTCTCACTAATTCTTGTCAGAAAGAAATTAGTTAAACATTTACCGTCCAAAATAAAATTAGACGGTTTAACAACGTAGTCACACGCTTAATTTTGTTGCTCAAGTGTCAAAAAAATACGTTCCCAGAGTTGTTATAATTATGATTACACAAAATCGACCATTGATTTACTTGGAGTAAGTGTTGTAGGCTCGTATTATGAATTCCACATTTATGTCTTGAGAATAATTTACGACAACAATAAACAAAATTGCGTTGTTTTCAACATCTTTAATCTCAGGGATTTTTATGGCTGTAAGGATTTATTAAAGTGGTTGTTGAGATAAAACTAACATAGGCCAAAATTAACGCAGTAACCAAACTTTGCCCAGGGTGAAATAAATGAAATGCAAATAGTTGTGGTAAAGCATCTCAAACAATAACAAATCGACATTATTTTAAATCTGTCACAGACATTTAAAGAGTCACAGAATATTTGCAGTAACAACGTATGATTCATTCTTGTAACGATAAAATGCAAGTCACACAAAACGTAATGAGTTCTTTGGCTGCTCAAAATATCACAAGCGTCTCACGATTCACAGATATTATCAGCGACAGACAGCGGCTAATATTTACGGTTGTAACTGACTTATTTTTTTGCGGTTTGGGCAGTGTGTTCGGAGTATTATCCAATATGGTCAATTTAATCATATTTTATAAGCAAGGTCTTAATACAACCATCAACATTAGTTTCTTTGCTTTGAGTGGATCTGACCTATGCACTATGATATTTCAACTTTGGTATATCATCTGCGCAATCCCCTACTTTAACACCATACGTGTTCCGATGGTAATCACAGATGTACAGTATCTCTTAGGCGGAATTCCTCGGGCGGGTTTCGCCAGAATTACCGGTCTAATAACTGCCTATATCACAGCCGAAAGATGTCTCTGTATAGCTTTTCCGTTACACATCAAACAAATGATTACAACCAGAAGAACAGCAGTAATAATAATATGTATTTACGTGATCACATGGTCATACTTGACTCCTTTATACTGTATATTCTACCTTAATTGGAAGTTTGTTTCAGACAGAAACGAAACCCTTCTTGGTTTATTTTTTACAAGTAACAGAGATACAGTCCAAGGCGCGGTATACATTACTCATGGAGCTGTTGGAGCTGTAACTGTGATAACAGTTGCGCTGTTCACCTCCATATTAATACAAAAATTAGGACAGAAAACTGTTTGGCGTAAAACAGCAAGTATTCACCAGGACAGAGCTCAGTCTATTTCCAAACGAGACGGAAAGACCAAGATTTTGGTTGTTGTAATTGCTAGTATTTTAATCATATGTTACATACCCGCTGTAATGTTGGCTGTAACCACTTTTTGTGTACCCGAGTTCGGTGCAGTAGGAACGTTTTCCAACTTCTACTACATTATGTGGTCATTCGCATTTCTGTTTGAAACCATAAATTCATCGGTTAATATCTTCTTATATTTAAAAATGAGTACAAAGTATAGAATAATCTTTAAGGATATATTTTTAAGATGCGTGCGATCAGACAAAATTTTAAAAGGTGATACATGTATTTAAAGAACCACAAACTGGAAAGCTAATTTGTGCTTTACAGCTGTCGGGCAAGTATAACAAGAAGGTATAAACAAACCTAGCATATGAGGAAAAAAAAAACGGGCTTTGTCTTGGAAAATGACCTGGCAATTTTTTAAGCATTAATATTTTAAACCAATGACGGTGAGATTGTGTAATGTCAACAGTAAATGACCGAATAAACAATCTTATTTTTAACAAAAGATATGTTCAAGATTACGAGTTCATAGGTTGACTTTTTATTATGGATGAAAGACGTGATATTTCTTGATTGTGAGCAAGAATGAAACATTGACGACAATTAACTACAGACTCTTGCCAACGATTTGTATGGTTTCCATTACACAGGAAACTAATTAACTTGAAAGC
The DNA here is from genome assembly GCA_024509875.1 of Oreohelix idahoensis. Lineage (NCBI taxonomy): Eukaryota > Metazoa > Mollusca > Gastropoda > Stylommatophora > Oreohelicidae > Oreohelix > Oreohelix idahoensis. The sequence goes on from JAMPIV010008696.1 coordinate 4,907, forward strand.
TGAGTCAGATGTATTTTTATTTTTTTTGTTTTAATAAAGTTTTGCCTCGTTTTGGCGAGGCGCTCGTTCAATCTAGTCGGTTATATTAGGGCGCATGCCCAAATATAAAAGACTCTTTGGTCTGGTATGTAGTTTATTAAAGTCAGATGCACGACTTTGACATGGACTAATGTAGAATTCGATTGGTGAATGCTTTTGTTATTACTTGGAGGAAAAACCTTACTTACTTACTTACTTACTTAGTCGTTCCCCTTCTACCATGAGGTGTAGAGGTTTGGAAGAGAGAGCGCCAGACCATCCCACCGGCCGTCTTCCCCCCGGCCCGGCCCCACTCCAGCCCTCGATCCCCCAAAGACTGTCCAACGTTGTCCCCCCAGCGGACCCCGGGCCGCCCCCGGGGCCCGGACCCCCGGCTCCCCGTCTCCCACGCCCGTCGTGGCACCCGATCCCCCCCCCCACTCCGCAGACATGGCCAAACCATCTCAACCGGGACTGCTCCACCTGGGTCCGCAGGGGGCAGGATCCAAGGCCCCGACGCATCGTCCGGCCGCGCACCACGTCTCCCCCCGTCACTCCAACCACCCTCCCCAGATATCTCACCTCTGAGGCCTGGATCTGGCCCTTATGGGTTGTAGTCATAGAAGGAAAAACCTTTTAGAATAAAAGGACATTGACTGTGTCGAACAAAGTTGAAGAGGAATTTTTAGGAGCCAAAATAATATCGCCCAATGGGCTGATCACCCGTTGGCTTGTCACACTGATTACGGAAACAGCGGCAGATGGATTAATCTGTTGTTGCCCTAAAGACGCCGCTAGGCGTGATGGGAAACTACAACAGAGAAAGTCAATCTGCTGTTGCCCTTAAGACGCCACAAGGCGTGATGGCCTCTGACTGCTTGGTCGGTCTTTGGCTAAGGACGGAAGAAGAAGAAGAAAATAATATCGAGGCCAGATATAGGAACAAAAAGGTCTAACACATTGTGTGCATCAGACGTGTTTTTTGTTAACATGTGGACTTTTTTTAAGTACTAAGTTTATGATATGGACTTTATAATATATATTTTGAGCCATAGGAGAAACATTAATAACAGTTTAATTCTATATATTAAACACATTAGAACAGATGTTCTCACGATTTGGATACTGAAGAAATGATATAATTACAGTGTCACTCTGTGGATGCAGATATGTTATCATTTAAAGACATAAAACGTGAAGCAGAATTCAAGAATATGATACATTACGTTGATCACGTAGAATACAGGTATCACCTTTATTCTTGCAGATAGTATCTATCTTTTAGTGTGGATTACAGAATTTTGCTGTGCTGAAAAATGATATAAGTACGATATGACCTGAATTGTGAGAGATGATGAGAGCCATTAGTAGCAATTAATTTTACATAGGAAGGAACAGAAATGTTTGTAATAGATTATTGTTTAGAACTTAGGACAGTGATCCTCAAGCAGTGTACTTTATGTAGGAAGTTTAGACAGAATCATTTCTTAAATCATTGACTTGTGCATACTGTGCATACAAAGTAAAGATACATGTCCACTATAGCAGTATAGCAATTTACTGGGATCTAATTATATAACCCCTGCAATAGACATGTCTAACATATCATCCTGATTACCCCCCCCCCTCCCCCCGCCCCCCACAAAAAATGATAACCTTGACGCTGGTTATTTGAGAACCATTGAAATAAACTTTGTAGAATATGTATATAATGACACTGACAAGTTGATATAACCTTGGTGTTCGTCTTTTTCCTAATAAATATAAATAACCATGATGGTTGTCATCAATTGTTTGCAAGTACGGCTGACTGGGAAATGTAAGTGTTCATTCGTGTGAGATAACACAACCATTACACATCACAGATCAGATAACATCATTTATGTAGTAGCCATTGCTCTCTGGTCAAGAAACCTGTGTTGATTTTGAATACTAATTGTCATTACATACAAAATAGCACCATAGCGAGACTATAAGTCACATCATCAAGAATCTCTTATCTTTCGAAAACCTCAGATCTCTCTCAGACTCTTTAGTCTTGTCTCTGACATCACCCAGACCTTGGCTCTGGTCACAGACAGACTCTTATATAACCAACACGTGAAATATTCCACATAGGAGACCAAACGAAGCTGGTCTAAATAGAGGAAAATAGTCAGGAGTTGAAATAACGTAAGTGAGACATGATGTCTAATATCTCACGAACATGACTAGTGTACATAGTGTAAAATACGATGTATGTAGCAGGAAACTACGCTTAACGGAATGTCTAATTAGTTGTTGAAAGTTATAACACATGACAGAGACATTTTAGGAAAGAGTAGCGAGGCAGTAAGAAGGTAATATAAAACAGACAAACTGATCATGGAACGGATCAACTGTAACAGTCACAAGTAGGAACACGATTTTTTGTTGCGAAGTACAAGGTAGACAGGATTACAGTACATACAGAAATAATTGACTTTTAGTAATGGACACTGTGTATTTTTGATAGTTTGAGAACATCCATAAATACTTTTGTGACGACACATTTGTAGTTTGTACATGTACTTTTGTGAACCTCTCTCACTCTTTCATCCACTCCGGCAGTATCCCTTCTTTTCTTCATTTTTCCCTCGCTCATCGGCTTATTATTTAGCAAATCTATTGCCATTACATTTCTGCTCTTACGCCACAAGCAGACCTCTGTACGTTGCGCCATGTGAATCATCGCATACCAGGTTAATTAGACCGGTCAGGAGATTATACGCTTATCCCTTCAATTAGGCTGGCAACCTTTTGATAGCAACTGTCCCTGTGTTTACACAAGACAGTCTAGCCAGATCGATGAAAAGAACACAAGATTGTCTGCCCAGGCTGTCGGAGACCATATCTATTTTTCTGGCGTATCACACTGTTGATAGAAGCGTTAATCGCTTTCGTTTGACCATCCCTGTTTAGTCATTACAGATAACATGGCAGAGGAGACATCTAGGAGGAAATATTACTGCATCCCCGAAAGAGGTCACGCGTTTGGAATTTTAAATTTGATAATTTCAAACACGCGGGGATGAGTAATGATTTAACACCTCGACACGTATAGGCTAAGAGATTGGATTGGCTTGATTTGAGAGGCTGGAAAATACAATATATTTTATTGGCAAATTAGTCGAAAATGCAATCTGTGATGTGAAATGGAAACTAAAAAACATCTAGTGACATCAGATACATAGAACAGAGAGACTGCAGCTCATTGTCAAATAACAGACTCCCAGAAGCCAGAGAGACATCGGACTTAGAATTCCATATTATAAGTGACAGATCGAGTACATGGGCAACTCTGAAAACTTAAAACTAAACCCGCATTCTAAATACGAAGACTGTAAACTTAAAGGACCAGGACTACTAAGAAGACTTGAAACCTAAGAAATTGGACCACCCGTTATAAGAGAAACTTTCCCAGGCCAAGTGTTTCGCAGATTCACCCGCCATAATAGGAATTCATAATTTCTCAGGCAAAGTGTTTCGCAGCTTCATCCGTCATAAAAGAGATTCAAAATTTCCAGACCAAGTGATTCGATAGCATATGAACCTAAATTGCTCGTATCCATTCTAACTGTGCACGGATATTATAGATTCCCAAATTATTGGGGTAAATGTAACATTTATTTTACAAATGCAGTTTGACATGTTTCTTGCTGTCGTAAATTTATTTTGAGAGAAAGAGTCTTAGAAATAGTGGTCCTGTTTAGAGTGAAGAATGATGGTGAAAAGCTCAGTGATAGAAATTTAGAGAGTAAAATAGTTGCTCCACAGAGTGCTGGAGGAGAGTAAAGACAGACTTATTTACGACAAATCGTTTCTCTCAATCTTCTCTTCAGACTCTCCTGGTCAAACAGTTATTTGCCAGTTTCCAGACACACATATGCGCTCACACCGATTTGGTGCTTCAAACACACAGACGCATGTGAATACAAACTATATTAAACAAATAGGGGAAATTTTGGGCTTTGGGTATTCCAACACAGTCCAATATAAGTTTAGGATGTTTATCATTTAAAAAAACAATCACAACAACTATCAATTGTTACAGAAAAATATCATAAGTACAGAAAATACAAATAACAAGGTGAAAAGGGGGGGGGGGTGAAGAAGATTGGTATCGACTAAGCCCTTCCCGCTTGTATTAGACAAAGATAAACCCAGTCCAAAGATAGATAGTTATCAGGAACATAGGTAATGTAACCAACAGTGAAGTTAATTACTCTGAAAGAGGTGTCACAATATTAGGTATGGGTGGTAGAAAAAATCCTGTTCTTCCCCAATTGTTCTTCCCTTTACTAAGCAAATGATAAAAAAAAGGGGGTGGGGTTTAAACAGAGTTAACCAATTATCCCACTTAAAGTAACAATGCAGGGTATACAGAAAAAAATGTATTACCCGGTAAGCAAGTTAACAAATGGTTTGCAAAAAGATTAAATTTCCTGTCATTCATGCACGCGCGTGAGGATCCACACTCATATACTCACACACACTTACCGATTGCAGCATCAGACAATCCATAGAATTATATAAACAGCAATTACACTCTTGACATGTGAAAATGTCTAGTACTTCGATGTCCCGCCCCAGATGTAGCGAGGTTTGCTGATAGCAATTATTCCCACTTATCACCGGATTTAAAGCCTAAGAGTTCTTGTGTTTTATTATATAAAAAGGAGTCTATGGGATGGCACTGACACAATTCGACACAGGGGTGAAAATGAAGTGGTCTCTTTAATCTTCCGCTAGTGGTAAAATTCCTTCAATGCGTGATGATAGTAACTGACCGGTAAGTTTTATTAATCTAGTGAGGAAAAAACTAAGCCGTCACAGTTCAGGAAAATATGTACTCTCTCACAGTAGGGCAGTAAATAAGATATCGCTACTGGCACTGTCCTACTTCCAGTTTATTTTACAGATTTGTAATTTAATTTGATGATTGTTCTCTTAAATAGTCTTGGGTAGGCTTTCTTTCATGTAATTATGATAGCTAGGTCGCATTGGACCGCCACAAGATTAAATTTAAAAAAAATGTTTCATCAATATGTCTGGAAGTTTTTAAGATGATTTCTTTATTGCTGGGATCGCAAAGGTTACGATCACTCTGTATGAAAGAAAAAGACATGTAATATACCGAAAAATCAAATAACGTTCTAAAGTGCTATGAATTTCCCGTTAAGACTATATATATATATATATATATATATATATATATATATATATATATATATATATATATATATATATATATATATATATATATATATATATATATATATATATATATATATATAAACTCGCGTATTTAATTATGTATTTAATAAAACACTGCACGAGTTCTAATGGTTAAAACACACATCTATAAACATAGGACTTAACTAAATTTATTAATTATAAATTCCTTCGCGACTTTAAAAGTTAATTTAAGCATCTATTATCTTTTGAAATAATATAATAGATATATCATTACATTTACAACTGGAACTATTGAGATGGTTTAATTTAATAGATTTAAATTAACACAAAATCCAGTGAAATAGAATGAATGAACTAGACCACTGATCACTTTACACAATTATATTTTACCGTTTTGCACAGAATAGAATTCACTGCAAATATATATGAAAATCCAGGGGAAAATCTATAACAAGATTTCAAATATAGCTAGTGCTTCAGTCAAGGTCTGGCCAACGAGTGATAACATGCATTTCTTCATGGTGTGTATATATCTAACTCGAATGCAAGATGAGTGGGACGTGAGAAAATTTGACACCTTTTTAGATCTCAGGAGATTTTTGGGGATCTGACCGCCAGACTAAAGAGAGAAGCCGCCCCTGGTCTTCGTATCTCCGCTCGCTGCTGCGATCGGTTCTGTGTTTAACACCGAGATGCGAAATACCGGCAGGAAACTTGCGTCGCTCGTTTCAGGGACCACTACTGCCCTTTGATAGCGCCGATAGTCTTTCCTGAGATCCCCCCCAGTGTCTTTGATCGTGGTCGCTACTATCGTTTGATGCTGGCAACGCCCTCACTGGGCCGGCATTCTGGCCAAGTTAATGAAAATACCTGCATATGATTGCTCAAGAGATGTCCCTGGGCGTGATTTAGCCTCTCCTTAAATCAATGCGATGACCAGAATGTACGGTAGATAAACTGTCCACATATTAATCAGCAAACGTGTTGACCATCTGTGTGGAACGGTTGCATAGCTAATGAGTCCGGGTGAAAAGAAAAATCCCGTTTGACGAAAAGTTACAATATTCGGGGGCACTGATGTTATCCAAAGGGGTCGTTACGAAGGGTCGTACCATATCATCCAACACTTCAGGGTCACTTCAGGGTCAATGAGTTCGTCTGTCACAATCGTCCCCTCTTTTGAGACATGAAAACATCTTTTCATGTTTGATTTATGACAATGAAGCTGCCCTGATCGGTAGCTTTTGGATGTTTGGTATCTTCAACTTCCTCCTCTTCCTCCGTAGTCCAGTTTCTACTCAGGAAATCAGCCCCGACATTCTGTCTTCCCGGCATATATTCCACTTTGAAAGAATAAACGCTTAAAAGAAGGGCCCAACGCATGACCCTTGCGTTAAATTCTTTATTGGCACCAAGAAATGCTAATGGAGCGTGGTCTGTTTGCACTGTGAAAGATGTCCCATAGAGAAACTCCTGATGGCGTCTGATACCTTCAATCAGAGCGAGACATTCTCTTTCAACTACGCTGTAGTTCCGTTCAGCTTTATTTAATTTCCGACTGCCATAGGCAACTGGAAATAGCATGTTCAGGTCACTGTTCTCGGCTTGAAGCAGTGTTGACCCGATGCCCTGACCTGACGCGTCGACCCGCAGTACAAAAGGTTTGTTGAGGTCAGGCAACCTAAAAATGGGGTATGCAGACAACTGTCCTTTCAAAGTGCTGTACGCGTGTTCGCACTTTTGATCCCATATGACCTTATCAGGACAACCTTTCTTTGTGAGGTCAGTCAGAGGTGCCGTCAGTCCATTGAAGTTCTGGATGTACTTCTGATAGTATGCACATAGTGATAGGAAGGAACGTACGTCTTTCTTCGTTCGGGGTCTTTTTGCTGCCACTATTTTCTCCACGTTCTTGTTAATAGGCCAACTGGATCCGTGAGAAATAGTATGCCCCAGGAAGTCTAACTGTTCAAACCCGATGAGACATTTGCTAGGTCTGGCTGTGAGACCGGTTTCCTGTAGTCTCCTGAGGAGCATAGCAACCGTAGCAATATGTTCTTCGTAGGTTTCCGATGCAATTAATATGTCATCCATGAAATTATGGATATGGGGACTTTGCAAAGGTTCTAGAAGCTTCCTCATCATCCTGGTGAACACTCCTGGTGCGTTATGCAATCCGAATGGCATCACATTAAATGTGTAATGTCCTTCACTAGTGCTGAAAGCTAACACAGGTTTAATTTCCTCCTTGACTGGTATTTGATAATAACCTTTACTGAGGTCAATCTTGGAGAAAATCTTTGCTTTGCTGAGCTTGGTGAACAACTCAGAAACAGTTTGGAGAGGTTCGGGCTGGAATTCCGTTACAGCGTTTAGCAGCCGGTAATCTATACACAACCGAACTTCCTTATTTGGTTTCTGCAACAGCACTACACTCGAACTGTAAGGAGATGTAGACTCACTGATAATTCCTGCCTGACGCAGCTTGTCTATTTCTCCGTGAAGTGCATCAGTTTAGCGTACGGGATGGGGTAAACTCTGGTTCTAACAGGGGTCTCGTTTGTTAATTTCATATCAAATTCGATGAGATTTGTTCGACCAGGTACATCCGTTAAGACTGCACTGTACTGTTTTAGTAGCGCCCTGGTTTCTGTTTGTTGTTCTGGAGAGAGATTGTCGCCGAACTTGACATCTTTAAAGGATTCTGTGGGTTGCAATGGGTATTCCATGCAACCATCATCATCTTCCTCGTCTTCCGTTGCTATAGCGACAGCCAGGAGATGCTCGGAGGATGGCACCGGTCTTTCCAAATATTTCTTAAGCAGATTTATGTGGAAGACCTTCTCCTTTCCTTTGATGGAGATCTTGTAATTGGTACGTGAGATCTTTTTAAGGACGGTAAACGGCCCTTGCGATCCGATGCGAAGTTTATTGCTTCCGGTTGGAAGTAGCAGCAAAACTTTCTCCCCTGGTTGTAATTCTCTCTCTTTTGCAGCTTTGTTGTATCTTTTAGCATGTTTAGCGCGGGCTTTCTTAAGGTTGGTAGTAGCTAGATCCCATCCTAGCTTTAACCTTTCCTTGAGCTCAGATACATACTTGCTTGCAGAGACGACTGTCTCGTCAGCCTTTTGGTCTGTCAGGGACCGAAGTAAGGCTTCTAGTGGCCCCTTAATAGGTCTGCCAAATAAAAGTGTAGCAGGCGGGAATCCCGTAGACGCTTGGGGTACTTCTCGGTAGGCGAATAAGGCAGCCGATATATATAGGTCCCAGTCTTCCGGTTTCTCCTGACCCAGCTTACGTAACATGGTGGTGAGGCTGCCATTAAAACGTTCAACGAGCCCATTTCCGGTCGCATGGTAGGGACTTGTGTGGATATGTTTGGCCCTCAAGATCTTAAAGATCTCCTCCATTAACAGGCTACGGAATTAGGATCCATTGTCCGTCAAAACTTGTTGAGGGAATCCCAACCGTGTAAAAATTTGCACGAGGGCTTCTGCGACATGCTTGGAATCTGTGCATGTTAGCGGTACAGCTTCGGCCCACATTGTGCAAGTGTCGACAAAAGTCAGGATGAACCTGTTCTTTCTTTTGGTCCTTTCCAGGGGTCCAATGATGTCGACAGCAACCCGTTCAAATGGAGTCCCTACTATTGGCATTTGCCCCATGGGTACTGGGGGTGTCAAGTGCTTGGGTGCTACCCGTTGGCACTGGGCGCAGGATTTCACGTACCTGATAATGTCAGAGTTCATTCCTGGCCACCAATAGTGGGTTTTTATTCGCTGAATACTGGCGTTTTGTCCCATGTGTCCGCTAAAGGGAAGAGAGTGCCCCATTTCTAAGATCTGGCTTCTGTACTGCGTCGGTACTAGGAGCTGGTTATTCCCCGTGTCCGGGTTGCCCGTTCTACGATACAATACGCCATCCTTAGGAAAGATGTCTCCGTTGTGTCTGGGGTCCTTAGCCATGGGCAGTTTTCTAAAGCAGGGCTCCAGAGTAGGGTCCTTTTGTTGCGCCTCCTTCAGTTCATTCGGCAACAAATTTGGCGCAGGCTCCCTCTCCTTCTTGGCTTGCCCTCTTGTGGTTACCGCTGCCACAATCGGCTCCTTTGGTCTCCCAATAAACACATATCTACATCCCAGGGTAACTGGCCGCTTTAATAACCCCTCTGACAAAGTCAGAGTGTATTTCTACCAGTGCGATAGGAAGCATCCTGGGTGCATCACTCCTGAAAACTCCACTAAGTTTGACGGTTTCCTCTGTCTCCTGACCGGGTTTGATTAGGTGCCTAGCGACAATACAACTAAAGCTTAGTCCAGTGTCAAAGAGACAAGTAGTTGAGGTACCATTCAAAATTACAATTCCTCGCGTTGAGGGTCGGTCCCACTCAGGTTGAGAATCACTGACATTGACTTTACCTGGCGAGGCTGTATGCAAACATCCGATGCGGTTTGGACCGGTTTGTTTGCCCTGATCAGACGTTCCTGATGTAGGGGTCTTCCCTTTTCCTTGATCCTGGTGGCCGCGCTGCCACGTAGGCTTGGTGGGTTGATCAGAATTGTTGTTAGGGGGGTATCGGGTTTTGTAGAATTTCGATTTTTCCTGGGGAGGTTTATGGGTATTATTATCTCGTTGGCTATACTGTTGAGAAGAATTAGAGGAGAAGGATGACTGCTCTAGATTTTGTTTTCGAGATGGCTCATCTGTGAGTTTACGTTTAGTGCTGGGAAGTTCGGCCATTGCATTGGTATAGCGTTCTGCCTTATTGAGGATGTCCTCAAGTCTGACTGCGCCCTGTTCAGCCAAAAATCTACGGGTTTCGTTTGACAAAGTTGACTTTATCTGTTCCACAAGAACAAGTTCAAGTAGTCCCTCATATGTAAGAGGTAGGTCAGATAATTCAATGCACTTTGTCAAATAGCCCGTGAGACGTGAAGAGAACTGCGGAAATGTTTCCGTGCTCTCTTTCCGGCTGTTTCTGAACATTTGCAGAAATTTTCGGGCAGTCATCTCAAACCGTTCCAGCAAGGCCTTTTTCAGCATGTCGTAATCATGTTGGTTGGTTCCCAGCTTTTTATATACGTCATAAGCAGTACTTTTTAATGATGTTGGGAGTTTAAGTGCCCAGCGGAAACTCTCTAACCCATACAGATTTGCGAGCCTCTCGAATTTTTCTAGATAGCTGTCAATTTTCTCATTGGGACTGGGAAAGGACTCTATAGCAAAAGACATCGCAGTTAATTGGGCAGATTGAGTGCTGGAGAGATCCATTGACTGAGACTGGGGCGAAGACGGCTGTCCGTTATTCGAAGTAGAGGCGCCCCGACTCTCTAAAGCCTTAAGCTCCAGTTCATGCTGTCTTTCCCTCTCTCTCTCTTTCCCTGCGAGCTTCCATCTCTGCCTCAATTTTCTTGTTCTCTGCCTCAATTTTCTTCTGTTCCAATAGACGATCGTCCGCTTCTTTCTTCCTAGCTTCTGCCCTCTCTTCCGCTTCATTTTTCTCTTTTTCTTCTCTCTGTTGTTCCACGTCATATCTTTCAAGTTCTTTGTTGACAAACAGGTTCGCGGCTTCTCCTTCTAACCCTGAGTCCTTCGCCTCCTGTCTCAAAATGGATCTTATCCTAATTCTCTCTGCCATACCAAAGAACTGGATGCTTCTAAGACTAGAGAATAGTAAGATGGAACAAGAAGGGGAAAAAACTCAAACTCGCTACGAGAAAAAAAACACAAAGTATAACTTTATTTGTGTTACCTCCTACCTGTACTGTGTTAACTTATCGCTGCTATTATTGTCACTTAAGACTCTTAACGCAAGCGACTATGCCACTAAAAATGGTAAGTTACACTGGAAAGAAATCTACTTTTACTAAAAGTAGAGAAAATTTTATATTAAACAATTTAAAAGGAAAAAAAAATTTTCCCTAAGTTTTTTAATTCTCCGTCACAAAACTCGCCCCTGAAGTCAATTTATGAGAAGAGACGTGTTAACTAGACTTAAAAAAGTCAGAACAAGGCGTCTTTAGCTAAGCTCAACTCTTGTTAACTTCAAAAACCTTTAGTGACTGTAAAACCAATCACGCAATCCCAGCAAATCTTATAAAGAAAAAAAATTTAATTTTTTCTGCCAGAGGATAATTTAGCTAGCCGAATTTATGATTATCCGTACTTTCTACTGCTGTGGAAAGAAAACAACCTGTAAATATGCTGTGTGGACGACCCAAGTACTAAAAGGCGTTGTCTAGGGGTGTAATTAATTTTATTTCCCTAAATCACAAAGACAGATCATTCACACTCTATCTAGTTAGACCCAGACTTAGATCAGACTCAAGATATGTTTATCCCGGCTATGCGATTGCCTCAAATGTAGCTCAAGATCCGGGAACCGCCCACAAATATTGTCGTAAATTTATTTTGAGAGAAAGAGTCTTAGAAATAGTGTTCCTGTTTAGAGTGAAGAATGATGGTGAAAAGCTCAGTGATAGAAATTTAGAGAGTAAAATAGTTGCTCCACAGAGTGCTGGAGGAGAGTAAAAACAGACTTATTTACGACAAATCATTTCTCTCAATCTTTTCAGACTCTCCTGGTCAAACAGTTATTTGCCAGTTTCCAGACACACGTATGTGCTCACACCGATTTGGTGCTTCAAACACACAGACGCATGTGAATACAAACTATATTAAACAAATAGGGGAAATTTTGGGCTTTGGGTATTCCAACACAGTCCAATATAAGTTTAGGATGTTTATTATCATTTAAAAAAAACAATCACAACAACTATCAATTGTTACAGAAAAATATCATAAGTACAGAAAATACAAATAACAAGGTGAGGGGGGGTGAAGAAGATTGGTATCGACTAAGCCCTTCCCGCTTGTATTAGACAAAGATAAACCCAGTCCAAAGATAGATAGTTATCAGGAACATAGGTAATGTAACCAACAGTGAAGTTAATTACTCTGAAAGAGATGTCACAATATTAGGTATGGGTGGTAGAAAAAATCCTGTTCTTTCCCAATTGTTCTTCCCTTTACTAAGCAAATGATAAAAAAGGGGGGGGGGGTTAAACAGAGTTAACCAATTATCCCACTTAAAGTAACAATGCAGGGTATACAGAAAAAAATGTATTACCCGGTAAGCAAGTTAACAAATGGTTTGCAAAAAGATTAAATTTCCTGTCATTCATGCACGCGCGTGAGGATCCACACTCATATACTCACACACACTTACCGATTGCAGCATCAGACAATCCATAGAATTATATAAACAGCAATTACACTCTTGACATGTGAAAATGTCTAGTACTTCGATGTCCCGCCCCAGATGTAGCGAGGTTTGCTGATAGCAACTATTCCCACTTATCGCCGGACTTGAAGCCTAAGAGTTCTTGTGTTTTATTATATAAAAAGGAGTCTATGGGATGGCACTGACACAATTCGACACAGGGGTGAAAATGAAGTGGTCTCATTAGTCTTCCGCTAGTGGTAAAACTCCTTCAATGCGTGATGATAGTAACTGACCGGTAAGTTTTATTAATCCAGTGAGGAAAAAACTAAGCCGTCACAGTTCAGAAAAATATGTACTCTCTCACAGTAGGGCAGTAAATAAAATATCGCTACTGGCACTGTCCAACTTCCAGTTTATCTTACAGATTTGTAATTTAATTTGATGATTGTTCTCTTAAATAGTCTTGGGTAGGCTTTCTTTCATGTAATTATGATAGCTAGGTCGCATCGGACCGCCACAAGATTAAATTTAAAAAAATGTTTCATCAATATGTCTGGAAGTTTTTAAGATGATTTCTTTATTGCTGGGATCGCAAAGGTTGCGATCACTCTGTATGAAAGAAAAAGACATGTAATATACCGAAAAATCAAATAACATTCTAAAGTGCTATGAATTTCCCGTTAAGACTATTTATATATATATATATACTCGCGTATTTAATTATGTATTTAATAAAACACTGCGCGAGTTCTAATGGTTAAACCAACATCTATAAATATAGGACTTAACTAAATTTATTAATTATAAATTCCTTCGTGACTTTAAAAGTTAATTTACGCATCTATTATCTTTTGAAATAATATAATAGATATATCATTACATTTACAACTGGAACTATTGAGATGGTTTAATTTAATAGATTTAAATTAACACAAAATCCAGTGAAATAGAATGAATGAACTAGACCACTGATCACTTTACACAATTATATTTTACCGTTTTGCACAGAATAGAATTCACTGCAAATATATATGAAAATCCAGGGGAAAATCTATAACAAGATTTCAAATATAGCTAGTGCTTCAGTCAAGGTCTGGCCAACGAGTGATAACATGCATTTCTTCATGGTGTGTATATATCTAACTCGAATGCAAGATGAGTGGGACGTGAGAAAATTTGACACCTTTTTAGATCTCAGGAGATTTTTGGGGATCTGACCGCCAGACTAAAGAGAGAAGCCGCCCCTGGTCTTCGTATCTCCGCTCGCTGCTGCGATCGGTTCTGTGTTTAACACCGAGATGCGAAATACCGGCAGGAAACTTGCGTCGCTCGTTTCAGGGACCACTACTGTCCTTTGATAGCGCCGATAGTCTTTCCTGAGATCCCCCCAGTGTCTTTGATCGTGGTCGCTACTATCGTTTGATGCTGGCAACGCCCTCACTGGGCCGGCATTCTGGCCAAGTTAATGAAAATACCTGCATATGATTGCTCAAGAGATGTCCCTGGGCGTGATTTAGCCTCTCCTTAAATCAATGCGATGACCAGAATGTACGGTAGATAAACTGTCCACATATTAATCAGCAAACGTGTTGACCATCTGTGTGGAACGGTTGCATAGCTAATGAGTCCGGGTGAAAAGAAAAATCCCGTTTGACGAAAAGTTACAATATTCGGGGGCACTGATGTTATCCAAAGGGGTCGTTACGAAGGGTCGTATCATATCATCCAACACTTCAGGGTCACTTCAGGGTCAATGAGTTCGTCGGTCACACTTGCTAAGTGGATATATAATAATGAGGCATTCGTTGGATTCGTTGGATTACACCTCATCATAGGAAAAGAGTATATTCATAGACCACCACAGCAAGCGCTGGTGGTTTCTTCTTGCTAGTCGTGCGGGAAACACGACAGCAGAGGTGACCCCATACTCCGATAGGAACAGTGTTGAGTGATGATTACTTCACCTGTGCCTCAAGTGTATCATATCATTGTGTACGATATATGTAACTTGTTAATGTTAACTCATGCAAATCATTGCTTTTCACGCTGTCCAGACACATTTTCCTAGTTAATACCCAGAAGAATACTGGTCATTTTTAATCATCTTCCCTGAGCTACATTGTGTACTCAAGAGTTTAATTCCTCTGAGAGATTAACATTGGTGGGTGGACAGCGAGACAGGACAGCCTGTCAATCTTAACAACACAGTGTACTTAGCAGAGGCATTTGTTTTTCTAATTTGTTTAAAAGTTCGTGGTTACAAGATATCAGACTGTCTGAGGTACTGAAGTTAATACGCCACTAGTGTGAAGGAAGAGCATCGACATTCATCACCAGAACATGACAAAAACCACGGCGGCAGGACTCACCTAAAGTTAAGTGCTTATTAAAAGACACCAGCAATAGGACCAATTTTCAATTACGCTCCCAAAATAAGTCTCGATGACGACACACTCTAAATACCTCTAAATTTCATCATTATTAAATCTGTATTCTACCTTGTTCAAACTAATTGACTATTAAATCTGTTACTTGTTATTTTAAAACTAACAATCATGTTGATTAAGTTTTTATGTGTATGAAAGCAAACGTATGAGCAAGACAATTTTATATATACATACATACCGTCAAAGCAATCAGTGGCCATCACGCCTAGTGGCGTCTTGTAGGGCAACAACAAATTGATTCCACTTTGCTCGGTCGGTGGCCATCCTTCGTACAGTGTCCCAACTCTGGTTCATTCTTTACATCTCGGCTTCCACAGTTCTTTGCCAGGTTGTTTTTGGTCGGCCTCTCTTTCGCTGTCCTTCGGCGTCCAAAGCATAGCTGTTCTTGTGATGGTATCATATTCCATTCTGAGAACGTGGCCAACCCAACTCTAGCGTCTGCCAGCTATGATGATGTGCAGGTCTTCCTGGTTACTTCGAATAAGCAGTGCTTGGTTGCTGATGGTATTCGGCCAAAAGATTCGGAGAATTTTCCTTAGGCAGATTGTGTAGAAGGAGGACACTTTCGACATTTCCTTCTCTGTCACTCTCCATCATTCCGCACCATAGAGAAGCACTTTCGTACATGGTCCAGTACAATTCGCTCGGCTTACGGCCAAGCGTGCTAAACGCACGGCGGAAAACACGATGTGACAGTCCTTAACTGGTTTACTGGTCAAAGTAGATAATATTTCGCCAATACTTCGGTCTAACGATGTACGAATGGCGATTTATCGATATAACGCTGAAATATTTATGGCATGTTATATATTTATAAATAATTTATTCCATATTTCCTTTATATCCTTTACAAATTCGATCTTACGCTGAGCGCTAGGCTGCACGGGAGGAAGGAATATATCTATTACACGCTCGTCAAGTTCATTCATGGTGGTGAAATGGCCAAGAATCATTGTTATTTCTAGAATAATGAAGCATGACCCAAAATGGAATGCAGTTCTATGTTAATCCGTATAGGAAAACAATATATTGTTATTGTTAATCAGAATCGACATCGCTGCACTCAGGACAAACCCATAGGGGCTCAGTCTCCCTCAGCAAATGTCGAAGAGTATGAATGCTAATTGTTCCTGTAGCACGCTGGTTGTACATACGACGGATGCATCCTTTCTCATGTCCATTTCTGCTAGTCCCACGTTTGAACAAAATAGTAATTCCTACAAGGTGTTTCTTGAAGAGAAAAAGAAGATGGAGAAACAAGATTGATTTTGTATGTCTACTGAATACCTTCTGTACTCATTGACCAAGGAGACATGTCCTCTACACATGGAGCCAAAAGATAAAATGGTTCATCAGTGGCCTATTGATAAAAATAGCTCTGCAATGACAACTATGAAGCCACAAGCGCCGGACCGGAAATAGCAGCGATTAAAGTCCTATAATATTTGTTTAATGGAGTACATAACACAATATCTCGCTTGTGTTCAATATGTCTAATACTTATTTGAAGTTAATAACAGTCTCAACTATTTTTTAAATCACTTGTTACTTAATTTTGTTACAGCTTTCTGGGCCTCGGGAACGAAATCATTTGATTTCTATTAATTATGATGGTAAAAATCAATTTTCGTTCAGCAATTTTTTGATAAAGCACTTGAGTTTTCATCGCCTTGCAAGGCTTCCTGTAAGTTCATGTAATGTTCAGCTCTCAATTGACGTTGGTTTGATTGTATATAAGCTAAACGCTCATATTCAATGTTGGCATATTGGTCAACCCAGACCTGATTGAGAAGAGTCTTATGAAGTGTTGAAATGACCCTCGTCAACCATCATTGGATATTCACAGAAATTCAGACATGACATTTTCTTATTAGAAATTCTTTCTCCAGTCTGCTGATCCACTTGAGGTATAGAAATGTAATACCCCTCTTCCTCACAGCACAGCATTAATGAGTATTGTAACGCGACATAAGCTCTATGGATTTCAGTTACTATTTGTATAGAGTTACCACGTCCTTGCAGAACGCTCTAGGGCGTGTCTTTACCGTTCACAACGATAACGCTGAATGTTATTATTTGCGGTAGTCACTCTACGTTTTTAAAGGCCCTACTTCCTTTGAAACCTTAAAAGCAGTTCAATGTGTCCAACATCCTGAATTTCTGGCAGCATGTAAAGCATTGGGTTTAATAGAAGATGGTGCTCATTAGAACAATAGACTGCAGGTGGCTGCTTTGTGCAGTTCAGTTTTGTCGCTTAGATGTTTGCCATTATTTTGTATTTTTTCACGTATCTGATCAATTACCTCCATGGCTTTCACACAGAAACCGCATGTCAGAAGATATTTGTCACCGAATTCGTTTTGAACAGTCTATAGTACACTTGCTATATACTTGCACTATGTGTGTGTGTATATATATATATATATATATATATATATATATATATATATATATATATATATATATATATATATATATATATATATATATAATTATATTAATAATAATAATAATAATAATAATAAATTACTTTAACAAAAAACACAAACACGGCGCATAAGGCAGAAACCAGTGCTCTCCAGGTTGTTCGTTGTGACGCCACTCCTCTTAGCTCTTGCACATTATTTAGGCCCAACGTTCTTCCTTCTCTTATTATTGTTCTCTGAGTGTTTCTTTTGGTCTTCCTTTTTTCCTCTTACCCTCAGGAACCCAAGTGAGCGCCTGTAGTGGTATTCTGTTGTTTTGCATTCGTAGGACATGACCGATATATGACCATCGTCTTTTCCTTATATAGTTGGAGACATATTTCTGCCTAGAGTCTTCTCTTATTTGTCGATTAGTCTTGAATTCTTTCCAACTGATGTTCATGGGTTTTCTAAGACATTTGTTCTCGAATGTATTCAGCTTGTTCTCCAATGATTTTGTTATTTTCCAACTCTCACAGCCGTATGTTAACACTGAGATAACATTTGAATTAAACAGACGAAGCTTGGTATGTCTACTCAATGATCGTAATTTCCAAATGTTAGATAATCTATTGAAGGCGCTAGCTGCCAAAGCAATTCTAGTATGGATTTCTCTTGTTGTGTCACCATCCTGAGTCATTTTACTGCCTAAATAATTGAAACTTTTAACTTTCTGTAGTTTTCCCCGTTCAAGATGATATCAAAGGTCTCGTTAGAAAAGTTCATAGCTTTAGTTTTAGAGGCATTTATTTGGAGACCTATTTTAACCGAGAGATGACACAAATTATTTACTGCTTCTTGGGATTGTCTGGGTGTTGAACTTAAGAATGCTAAATCATCTGCGAAATCCAGGTCCCCCAGGAATTTTCCATTTGTCCATTTTATACCTAATTGTTCATTGTGGGTATAGTTTCTCATAACCCAATCAATAGCTATTCCAAAAAGTAGTGGTGACATAATACAGCCTTGTTTCACCCCTGTTTCTACTGTAAACCATTCTGTATTCCCTTTATTTGTTCTAACACAACATCTTGCATTGTCATATTGTCATATATATATATGTGTGTGTATGTATATAGTTAGGCTTACCATACGTCTCGGTTTGACCGGGACTGTCCCGGTTTGAAGGTATGGTCCCGGCGTCCCGGCCAGTTTGTCATTTTGTCCCGGTTATTTGGAAAAAAAAATAAAAAGTACCGAATATACACGAAATCAAAAAGCGCAGCCTCGGAAAATGGCAATTAGGCAACACGAAAACCCGACTTTAACACTGGCCTAATACGCAGCGTCGCCACTATAGGCGAAGTATATATGAACTGTATATAGGGACTGAAATCATATTTTATTTCACAAGAACACTGTCCAGTGTTGATAAAACAGTTCTTTGATAATGATTGTGTTGAAATGTATTTGTGGTTTGTGCAAGGGCAACTCACATTGTTTAACAAATCTACATTGATTATGGAAAGTACAAAAGCAAGTGCAACTGATATTGTCAGTGAACTTAGAAAATTGAAAAAAAATCTTGAGGAAAGGCGTAATAATAAATTTATACCTCAAGAAGCAAAAAAGCTTTTTACAATACTGGAAAATAATGGACGTATTAATATTAATACAATCCTACAAGAGTTTACAAAATTTTATGACCGATGTCTTTCTTACATTGAGCTATGGGAAAACAGTTTTGGTGGAGCAGAATCTTTTATTTGGATAAACAACAATGAATTAACATGGTCTGAAATTTAAGAATAGGTGAAAAAAATTAATGAAACTCTTGCAAATAGTGCAATATACTTCGATGAACTGTTTGATGAAGTGGTGATTGCAAAAGGTTTTTGGTCTGCAAACTATGACATTTGGAAAAATACAAGTTGCGAAGAAAAATGGACACAACTATTCAGTCATTTCAAAGAAAAGAACATTTCATTGCCCATTCTTGTCCAAATTATAGAATACATTTTCAGCCTGCCAGGCACATCTGCACCTGTTGAAAGGATATTCTCAATAATGAATAACATATGGTCTGAAGAAAGAGGTAGAATGGCTGAATCAACTGTAAAAGCTTTATTGCGCTGCAAAGTTAATTATGAACTAAATTGTAGTGAATTTTTCGACGCGATTAAAAATAACAAAGAATTTTTAAAGAAAGTTCAGGCTAGTGATAAATATTAATAACTTTTTAATAATAAGTTATGTTCAGTTAAGAGTAATTAAAAATTATTACTACATAATTGTTGTTTTTTGTTAACCACTCCATTACTTAGCCTTTTTGAATCATAAGTACTTAGCTGAATATACTTCTCTCTTTCTAAAATCACATAGAAGGCGCTCACTTTCTGTTTCGAGCAAACTCTCGAAATTGTCCCGGTTTGAGAAAAAAATATTATGGTAATTTGCTACAAACTCTCGAAATTGTCCCGGTTTGAGAAAAAAATATTATGGTAAGTCTATATATAGTGCAAGTATATAGCAAGTGTACTCATATATATAAAAGTCAAAGTCTGTCTGTCTGTCTGCTACCTCAAAACTCGAGAACGGCTGAACCTATTATGATGCGGTTTTCTCCAGTGTATTTGACATTTCTCTGAGACGTTTTTATTTTAAGCTATATATCATCATGGTACGACATTTAGAGGCTGAGCAGTGAAGAAAAACTCCAAACATTCTTATGTGAAGGGACGTAAACATTCTACCGTTGACCCTTATTGCAGGTTAACGCCCTTAGCTCACAAACTGTATAAGTCATAGATTTTCTCCCCTTCTGTTAAATTTACAAGTGCGTTGCTTTCTGTTATGCAAATTTTCTAAACATGATTCCTGATGAATAATACTCAGCTGTGCAGAATTGTTCACGATATCCAGGAGTTGGTCAATTATGTTTCTCCGGACATAATAAATTTACGAAGTAAATCTACATCATGGTGGCTGAGGTCAAAAGTCACATGACAATAACGATACTCCTATCAGTTTGCTAGAATTTTAGTTATCCCCAGGGAAAACCCATGCTAAGAAGGACAGCGATCAGAAGTTCACGGCTGTAGCGAGATTTGGTAAACACTTGCTTGGTTGTAGCGCGACACGCCCACGCGACACCCACACACACCAGCGCAAGGTCAGCGCTGCGGTCTTTCTTTGAAGTTGGTAGACAGCGGAAATGTGACTTACGGTTAAAAGCCATACAGTATTACTGAAGAATGAGGAAATAGCTATATAGGAATGTATGGCCGACTTTAAAAGTTTGCATTTACTGGACATTAAATTATTCACTACAGGAGAACGCATGGTTGGAATAATATTAAATAAATATAACTCAACAAAGGAGATAGGCTAGGAATTATATCCAAAAGGATATTATTCAAATATAAATAGTTTTAAAGATAATTAATATTTTTCACCTTCATCACATCGGCTAAAAGTTAGCTAATAATCTTTAAAAATTTATTACACTAACAAGCCTCAACGGAATTGTATAAAACTTATATGTAATGAAAGCCCCATATGGGGAAAAGGAAATGATATATAGGAAGGAAGGAAGGAGATAAGTGTGTGAGTGACAGAAGAGAAAAACGAGTACAGGAAAAGCACAGATTGTTTCAAATAGCTTCAAAACAGGAGATGAAACTAAAATCTTTTGGGGACTTTGGGAGCTGCTTTCTCGTACGCGCGAGAGACTGAAATATAAGGACAGAGCGGCGCATTGTAAATCACACACCAAATCCAGAAGCCAGAGTGAGAAACTGGAGGACAGCCTCTGCAAGAAAAGTTCTATTTTCACGCTGCATGCAGGGCAGATTAAGTTAAGCCAATACAGTCTCACCGTGAGCTTATTAATCCTAAGAGGGTATGTAAGTTTATTAAAAATATATGTATTACTAATATCATTTTATTTCAGATTTTATTTCTGATTGATTGTAGCAGATATAATAAAAAAGGGAATGACGCTAACCAGAGATAACCTTCACCGGCATTGTCAGGAAGCATAACCATTAATTGGTTAGCCAAATATATTATGGCTAATTCTTGCCTGGAAGCTTACGACATACCAGCAAGTACATAAGTGACTTGACATCCATAAGTGGAAGGCAAAGGTTATATCGTACCCATGTAGTATCATAACATGTGATTTATTCATGTATATTGTTAATTCTGCACCTTATACATTATCTTATCATGCTATCTCTGTAATATACTACCATGATTCATTCATTTACATACAAACACTGAAGACATGGTCGCATCATGAACAGCAGAGGGTGGTGAGATTGTTAGAACAATGGCCACCTATTACTTCTTGTTCCAGGTTTTTATGATCAATGTTTATGATCATTCCTGATCGAGAAACTAAAGACTTGAAGAAGTTGATCCAGCTCACTGAAGCCTAGAGGTCAACCAAACTTCAACACCTTAGTCCCCCGTAGTTATAGGGCGGGCTGAAGGAAAGTCTTCCGTACTCCAGTGTGTCGGAGGAACCTCGAGCAGACGTGGATAAAGTTGAGTTTATATATTTCCATCCAACAAATCCTGTGAGCAGTTCTAAAACGACTTTCTAATGATGAAAACTAGATGGCAAGAGATAATGTGACAAACTTGTTTTATAAATTCAGTGTAATTAAGATAAATCCAAGATTTTTTCTAATTAGTTTGAGTTACTTTTTCTAATTTAATTATAATATCACATAGGGTTACGATAGCGAAGTAGCATCTTATACTTCTGAAGCCTAAATCTATTGTCCAGCTCAGAGTATTCACAGCTGTAACTCACTTGTGATACCAGTGTACTTCTCGGGCACTGGAACTTCATACTTTCTGGAGAGAGATTCTACTTCTGCTCTACCACTACTATCATACTAGGAAAACCTTTCGCTACAACGGCGAAGTCTGAAAGACTTTTGCCAGTAAAACAGTGAACAAAGAGAGAGCGATTTCTTTCGGAAGTATGAGATCATTCAGATTTTAGACTATTGGTGGATTTTCTAGAAATAAGAGGAATTAGTGATTCGGTATGAGAAAAGATGTAAGAAGAGAAAAGAAGGCGATTTTACAATAGTGACAACATCATAATAAGAAATCAGAAGGAAAGACGAACTATCGCTGCATTTAGAAATATGTGGAAACCAAAAGAAATTAGTGTTAATCAGAATCAGAAGTAGGGGCGAGAGGGTATCTTACTGCCAAAAACATCTTAGTGAAACTGACATTATCATCAGCCATCTCAACAACGAATGTCTTCTGCAATGGATCTCCAACGTCTTCTGCCTCTTGTCTTAATCATGCACTCTGATAGATTTTTTTCTGTCCATCTCCGGATGTTATTTTCCCACACTTAGAGCCGTTTTCCTCTAGCACGTCTCCTTCCGCTCTTCGTTCCATAATTCCATTATGGTCTTCAACAAGGTGTGATGACTTTTTATATGGCCAAAATATTTTAACTAAGTTTGCTCTCCTTTGTCTCCTTCTCTTTTCATTCCTAGTTTTTCTATCACCTATTTTATTTTCTTCATCTATTTCCCGAGAAGCTCATATAGCCTGCTCATTCGCATCTTCTTTCTCATAAAATGAGCAGCGTACGCTACAAGAACTTGTTGTCGATGAAAGTAAGAAAAGTATTCTTCTTCTTCTTCTTCGTTCGTCCTGAAAAGGA
This sequence comes from Oreohelix idahoensis, assembly GCA_024509875.1. Lineage (NCBI taxonomy): Eukaryota > Metazoa > Mollusca > Gastropoda > Stylommatophora > Oreohelicidae > Oreohelix > Oreohelix idahoensis. The sequence goes on from JAMPIV010008696.1 coordinate 27,917, forward strand.
CGGTGGTTACGTTGTGTCTGTTTACGCCTAAGCTGTGATATCTGCACCTTTCGGTCGACACATCCGACTTCAGCACGGCATTTTTTTTAGAGAAGTAAGTCACATACGAAGACGTTCGGCAAAAAAACAAAATGATTAAAGAAATAGAGGCCGGAGGTTGTTTAAAGGCATAGTCGTCTTTGCCAATCTGTTGGGCACTTGAGGAAGATAGAAAGAATAAGAAACAAGCCATTCCCGTTTTTGAGACATAATTTTGTAAATAATAAATGTTTTAAAGCATGCATTGTTGTCACGGTTAAGCACTCTGTTTCCCAATGTTATTCCAATAATTTTTTTTTACCCATGTGGCACAATGAGGTACATCATTATTCAAGATACCAAAGGCCGCAGGAAAGAACGGACGTGATCGCCATTATCAGTCGGCGTAGAACTATTAGACGACGAGTACATACATGCATTGTGCATATCATTATGTACTAAACGAAGTTCGTTGCTACTTAAAATTTGTTCTCCAATTGCGTAATAACTGAAACAGGAACCATACGAAATCTCTGTTCCGACCTAGAATGACGTCATCGGTTCTCTTTCAGGAGCTGTCAAATTTGACAGGTCTTGTCAATCACCCATCAAAACTGTGAAATGTCTTCCCCCCAGTGGCTCCGTTTGCTTTTTCCAGCGTTACATTGTGTTTATATCCCGCGAGCGGGATCTGAAGCTCCGCCTTTAAAATACGGCGTACCGCAGGATATGGGTGGCTGGTGGATGGGACTACTATGTTTACATCCAGTACTCTGTTGTATCAGTGCGCTTAAATGTAACGGTCGAGCGAAGAATGGTTGGGGTAACTATGAAGATGAACAAAAAAGTGTAAGCCTAAGGGCTGAGCCAAGAAGCTTATAAATCGACAATAGTTTATTTTTTAAAAATTACTTTTACTCGCCACGCAGTTTCGCAACACCACATAATATACGACGTGCGCTGTTAGTTATTTTTCATACTCCGTAACCCACAACTATAACCTCGTCTTCCATGATACAGATATCACAAACCTATATATTAAATATCACCGTGCATATTCTCATCAAGAAGTCATGCAGTATTTTTAACACGGCATATTATGAAAAAATTCTCGCTATTTGCGGTGAAAAAACAACAACCTATCATCGCATCGAGCGAAGGATTGGTAGGGTAACTATTAAGAGTAACAAAAAGTGTAAGGAATGAGCTCAGAGGCTTATAAATGGAGGATATGAGAAATGTGATACAATAGTTTTTTTTAAAATTACTTTTATTCGCCACTCAGTTTCGCAGCGCTGCATACGACGTGTGCTGTTAGTTATTTTTTTCCTACTCCATAAAATCCAACAACAACCTCGTCTTCCATGATAAAGATGTCACAAACCCATATATTAAATATCATCGTGTATATTCTCATCAATAAGTCATGCAGTATTTTTAAGATGACATATTATGTAAACTTCCTTCTCGCTATTTGCAATTTAATAAAAAAAACAAAAAAACCGTCATCGCATCGGTAACTATGAAAAAGCCATTTTTGTTTACGAGCCGTATCACGTCTCTACCATGTCTTCACCTCGTCTCCTTCCGCATCCGCTAACTCGAAAGTGGAGGGAGCTGCTGTCAACGCTCCAACGAGAACCTGTTAATTACCTTTATTACTTGCAGGTTTCCAACATTATTTATCTAACGTTAGGGATGCGGGGCTTAGCATCTGTTCAGCGCTAAAAGCGGGAATAGCGTCCCACATTTGTCCGTACGCAGAATTGTGTCAAAGGGCGTCGGCGCATGGCAAACGCGCATGGAAGTTTAGATTCTCGCAGTTTGATTGGCTGTGCCTTTCGCACGGGCTCATTATGTATGTAGATCGCTATTGGCTATGAGTGGCTTAGACAATGTCCCCACCCAGTTTTTGGACTGATTTAGATTGTTTATGTTTTTCTCTCTGGAACGTGTCTTCTTGCCAATTTTCAAAGCCATAAACTCGTATTAGCATAAAGTTATGTTTTGCTGATGCTAAAGTGTAAAGTTCTTTTAACATTTTTAAGGAAATAGTAACATATTTGAGTCCACTTTTTTCCTTCAAATGAACAATTTCAAGATGGACGAGCAACAAAGACTGACGCATCCATCGCAAGGGCAAGTAAATATGTCCAACGTGATGGCACAAGGGTATGATGGTTCCTACGGACCCGGTGACCATGGTGATCAGAGGAAGCAGGAAATCGGAGATGTACTACAACAGATAATGACAATCACAGATCAGAGCTTAGACGAAGCACAAGCCAGGTAATTTTCATATGGCATACTGCAGGTATAGGCCGTAGGCCTATATAGTTAGATCCTGGTAAGGTTCCGACGTAAGACCGCATACAAGTAGGCCTAATGCGCTGACTATAGGACCTGCGTTATCACTATCAATAGTAATTGTGTGTTAGCTTTAGAAATAACATATCAGCATTACCCATCAATGCCCAAGGAGCATAGGCCTTCACAAATTTGCACCAGGTTCTCTATTTATATCAAGATGTCTCCATTTCTTTATCTGCAGAAATGTGTATTTTGTTTGATCTCCATTTATATCACGTACTCTACCTTGTAATGCTATCAACATGTTTTCTCAATGTGTGAGCTATCCAATACCAGCAACTTCTCATCTCTTGTTCCACTAGTACTTATCTCTGGTTGTCATCATTTCCATATTCAGTAGGCCTAAATACCCCTAGCTTCTGAAGGAGCATAGGCCTTGTTGCGTGCCACCAGCTCAAGTTCTTTCCAAATCTATCTGTTCTACATGCATGATCTTGTACTATTTAAATCCTGCTGTTCTATACAGAGATCCATTTATGAAAGTCTTTAACTTTTTGGTTGTTCTTTGTTCTCCATGTTTCAGAGCCATACATTAGGAATTCTTTTATATTTGAGTTTGATTCTGATTTTTATGCCGGAATGATTTATTTTAATTTGCATATATTTCCCAACACTGTGAAAAGGTCATTTTGCCTTATGTATTCTTATTTTGATATCATTGTCTCTTCTCCAAATGTTTCTGTATTGCTGCTAAGTTGTACGTAGGATTCAGCATCTTGTAGGGGTATTTCTGCAAGTACAATCTTGTTATCATTTGCAGCTTTTATTCTCAAAATTTGTGATTTTCTTTATGTATTTTCAGACCCAGTTGCTGTCAACTCCCATCAGGTACTTTCTTTTTATCTTGCAACTGGTTACGATTATGGGACAAGAGACAGGTCATCGGCAAAAGCTAGATCGTCTTGTAATATAATATAAAGCTATCAATTACAACCTCAGAAATGAGGTATCTGAGGAAGGTGGTTGAAGTAACAAGAAGAGACATGGTCCGCAACCAGACGATACGTCAAGGCCTAAAATCCCACCCCCTGCAGACCCAAGTAGAACAGTCCCAACTAAGATGGTTTTGCCATGTCTGCAGAATGGGAGAAAATCGGCTACCATGACAAGTAGGGGAAACAAAGAGCCAGGGATCCAGACCCCCAGGATGACCCAGAATCCGCTGGGAGGACAACATTAGACAATCATTGAAGGACCGAGGACTAGAAGGGAACTAGGCCAGGAGGAAGACAGCTGATAGGATAGTATGGCGCTCTCTCTACCAAACCTCTACACCTCACGGTAGAAGGGGAACGACTAAGTAAGTAAGTAAACTCCCAATTACCAACATACAGTTTCTGGGGGTCTCTGATAAGACAAAGAAAGAATAGTACCCTTGTACATGGTGACAAATAAGAGATTGTGCTTGAGGCCAGACAACCTTGTACATGGTGACAAATAAGAGATTGTGCTTGAGGCCAGGCAACTTGTACATGGGGACAAATAAGAGATTGTGCTTGAGGCCAGGCAACCTTGTACATGGTGACAAATAAGAGATTGTGCTTGAGGCCAGGCAACCTTGTACATGGTGACAAATAAGAGATTGTGCTTGAGGCCAGGCAACCTTGTACATGGTGACAAATAAGAGATTGTGCTTGAGGCCAGGCAACCTCATCACACAAAACTAATTACTGCAGTAATCACCACTACAAGCTCATGTGAATGACTGGGCCGGCTTCATGCAAGAGGGCTGGCTACAGTTACATGGCGTCATGCAGAAGTCTACACAATTTCATTCAAAGTGTTTTCTGTCACTTAAATGTGCTGTCTGCCGCTTAAAAAAAAATTAAAGGGCAAAAATTACCTGTGATTTTTTTGCTTCATTTTTTAGTACCCTTAGAGAATGGAGGCGAATAATGCGTTTTGCCACACACTCACAGCCCTCCCCACACACACACAAACACACACACACACAAATGTTTGGTTTTCAAGATTTAATTATAAACAAGAATCTTGGTTGCAGCTTTTTAAACTTACAATTTTTACAATTAAATTTGCATTTATTTATTTTCTTATATAGATTTGGTTGTGGTAGTTACGGTTTGAAAATTTTTTGTTCATTTAAGTGACAGTCAGTTGTCTCATGGGGTTGGAGTGGCTAAGAGGTTTGGCACCCATCTCTAATTCTCAAGGTACTAGGTTCGCTCCCAGTACAGGTATAAGTCATGGACATTTTATTCAGAACTAGAGGTTCCTTATTATGTCATACTCCCCCCTGATCTCCTGGGTAGTGAGATCTCCTGGGTAGTGAGATCTCCTGGGTAGTGAGATCGGACACCTAGCCTTTTCAAATAAGGACCAAAAAATAGGAGGTCCCATGCGTAAGTTGCTCACATTAAAAATCCCTCGGCAGTTGGAAATCATAAAGAGTAGACCATACAGCCACTGCCCTGGCACAGTTTAAAAATTAGAAACCTAACCACCACAAAAATATTTATAGAATGTGTGATTCCTATATACACACAATGGAATTCTTGCTGGTGCTACAGAGGTCATGCATTGTGCTGAGATCCTCCTTGTGTGATCTAAGGGGGGAGATTGGAGCACTGATGGAGTGTGCAATGAAGATGGTCTTTCACACCAAACCAATGGCCGTGATGTGATGAATCCGCAGAAAATAACAATTTTAAATGTGAAGAATTACTGTTTTGTGGTAAAGTGGGATATATAAATATTTATAGGGGACTTAGTGTACTGACTGAGATCAGCTGTGAAGGTATCTGTATCTAATAAGGGTAGTGTATTACAGATGACCTTACTTGCTACCACATATTTATACCTCAGTCAGAATTATTCTGGAGTATTGTGATGACTACGTTGAATGTCTAGGGTATGTATATGATGAAGTGTAAGTCACAACAACAACAGACAGATAAACAATTTAATTTATTCCACCACACTTGACAACACTGTGACACTCACACACATGTAACATTCTATAAGACTATCTTAAATGAGTCACTGGTAAATTTTCAAATATAAATATGTATTAATTACTGTCACTAATATATATGTGTCCTGATTCAAATACAAAGTGAACCAGGAATCACAATCAATTTTAATTACAAGTTATATGTACAGAATTTATCAATATGAATCTTGTAGTGACATATTTTATTAATATTATCCTATGTGTGTCAGTTGTGTAGTAGTAATATGAGGTAATACTGGTTTTGTTTTTCAAGCTATGTTGTTATTGGTCATCATGACTTCAAGTGTTTGTTTCTGTTGGAACTAGTATTGGAGATGTTCTCAGTTCCGTTCATTAAAACAATTAATTTCCCCTCTTATTTTTATACAATGTCAGTTTAAGATGGGGTTACATAATGTTGAGCTCCGCTGGCCACATAGGCTTATCTTTCGTGATGGCGGCAGGAAAAGACTCCTCTGCTCGATTGCTCCCCTGTGTTCTGGAGACACCTCACTGTTTGCTATATGGACCAAGGAGTATGCTGTCCGCCTCTGGATTCAGCAAAGCTCTGACCAGGTGCTGCTCAATAACTTTAGGACCACAGTCCCTGAAACAAGAAGGTTGTACCTCCTATTTCAGAACTAATTTATACTCTATTTCTACACTGAGCACAATACATAACAAACACTGAGTTCAGAGCGGTAGGCCAACTGCTATCTTCATCTGAAACAATTTTCACCAGTATATTCCTCCCTAATGGTTACCACGCCTCTGCAATTCCAGCATTATTTCTTTCTAGTCAATAAAATAGGTGTCAGTGTACTGTTTGGCAATTCCATGTAGTTTTACTTTCCTCCGACACCTTCTGTTCAGGTTGGAGCACTATATAGGCTTCACCTCATGTTCGCTACTGAACCACACATATATACAGACATAAATTATCAATTTACATTCAATTTTCATTAAAAAGATATCAAATATTTCAAGCTTACCACAATTCATGGAAATAATACAGAATTACGTTGACTGGCACTGAATATAGCACAATTTCGATCTGCCGATGTCCCAGGCTTTTATTTAGAAAAATATGCACTGGCGCTCAACGCACTGGTTCTGTAGTAAGTTTATTTGAACATGTGGTGGTGACCTGACGCCTCTGATTGACTATATTCGCGGGTCTAACCAATCGTGCCATGTTTACCCAATCGTTTGAAAAAAAGTACTCGTACTCCCGTTTCCCCTGACAACAAAAGATAGTATTTATAGCCCGACTAATCGTGTTTAGCCTTACATTTCTTGCGCTCCAATCAAATCGGATTTAACATGGAGACCCATTTCCCGTACAATGGTGGGGTGAAAATCTGCCACTGAGCGATTCTGATTTGGGTGTTGTCTGACATCCCTCACTATTTCTTTTGGCTATAATTTGGTAATTCCTAGACTATTTGCGTAACGTTTAACATATTCTTTGTCAGCAAGTCCTAAGGAACCCAAATATACAAATTTAAAGGAGCTAAGTGGCTGCGTTCAAAATATGCATTTTCTTCTACCTCCTGTTTACTTCGAATACGATGTGGTGTCTGGGTACTGTAATGTTTTCAAACGTAAACCAGTATAATGTCATATTTCCTAATAAGAATTTTCAGGTTTTTAAAAACTAACTCTCGTATGGGTAGTGTTGTTTATCACTGTCGATTTGAAAAAAGCTAGTGCATGTGGCCTTACACGCGTGATGGCAGCAATTGTGTATCGCACGACTGTGGTAGTATTGCCTGTGTTCCGGCTTTCAGCCTCTCCCTTTCTTTCTATCTTTAGTCCATCTGTCTTTCGTTTTTTTTTTGGTAACGTAGTGTATAAAATGACATGAATGGAATTTTAAATCTAGGTCAGCTGCGTATCTCAAGGTTTTTCTTAGAAAGGCAGTACACGTTTTATCGTAGAAAGCGGGTATTGAAGCAGTAGGCTTTTACTATCAACGTGAAACGTTACAATTTGCAGACGAAGGAGAAAACAAGGGGGATTTCGCGTACAGTCATTGTGACAGCACTGTTCTTTACCATTCTTCTTTCCTTTTATTGAATTTATGTGTTAGGCTTTACATTTACGTTTTAATTTATATATGTGGATTTGAATATTTCACGACATCTCCCCTCTTAAAACAGACATCTTATGTCAGTCCTTTATTCTATATACACATAGATAAATGTAAGTCAACTTGACTTTACTCTGCTGTTGTGCTATCATGGTTTTATGTAGTTGGGTCCATTCAGAGTAGGCACTACTCATGAAATCTGCCTCAGACCTCTACAACCAATAATATTTTTCGGTTATGTTACTGAACAGCCGCAAGTGTGACTGCTTGTCTTAATGCTGCTTCACAACCCGTATTCACCATTTCTCTTCTCTCAGTCTGCGCAATGACATGTCCAGAGAACATTAGATTTTCCTCAAAATGTACGTTATGAGGAGATAACATATACCTGGTGATAGCAGAGTTTTCGTAGTGGATCCCATAATCTTCTTATTAGCCTGTATGAAACATTCGGAATATCCTCAATCAAAGAGGCAACTCAGGGATTCATTACGTTCCTCCGAATTGTTTCCATCTAACAATTTTGTCTGATCTCAGGTTTTACTGGAATCTGATAGTAGCCTTTACTCAGATCCACCCTTGAGAAATATTTAGCTTTATTTAGCCTGGCAAACAACTGATTTGTATCCGGCAATGGATCCACCTGTCCTTCTGTAATAGCATTCAGTCTCCTGTAATCTATACAGAGTCTATGTTCTCCAGAGGGCTTCCTTAAGAGTACAACACCGGAACTATACGAAGATTCACTGTGTGAAATAATTCCTTCCTTCAACAAATAGTCTATCTCTTCCTTCAAAGCTTTCTCCTTAGCAAAAGGAATCGAATGTGGTTTCATACATACAGGTGTGGGGTCTATCAGTTTCATATCATATTCCAATAAGTTTGTATGCCCTGGTCGGTCTGTTAACACCTCTGCATGATTATCTAGAACCTGTTGTACTCTCTCTTTCTGAGTTTTCGTTAAATGTGTACTGATTTTCACCTGTGCCGCTGTCTCACAGGGGTGTAATGGATATTCAAATGATGAAAGTGGTTCCTTTTTCATCTCCATGGCAATGGACAAGGTCAACAAGTGTGTCTCTTCCTGATGTTCTCTTTCCACATATTTCTTCAGGAGATTCACATGATAGATTTTTTCTTTCCCCTTCTTATCTATCTTATAATTGGTTCTAGACACCTTCTCTAGAACTGTATATGGACCTTGCCATCCAATTTGTAACTTATTCTGGCTACCGGGTAGAAGAAGCAGTACCCTCTCTCCCACAGCCAAATCTCTGTCTTTAGCCTTCCTGTTAAAATAGGCAGCATGTTTCTTCCTGGCTTGTTTCAAATTTTCATTAGCAAGTTTCCAGCCAGTTTTTAACCGAGTGGTCAGCTCATTCACATATTGGTATGAGGATGTAATATTTTCCTCTGCTTTTTCATCAGTCCACGTTCTTAACAGCGCTACATATGGACCTTTAGTTTTGTGGACCTATTTGTCCATGCACCGGTATGGTCTCTTCCACTTGAAGCGCTATAGTGATGATTTTTCTTCCCAGAATTATCAGTCACAAAACGACCGCTACCAATTTTCCTCTTGGGGCTTTCTCCCCACTTAAAATTCTTGATGAGAGATTTCCTCTCTACATCTTCTTCCTCCAGTTTGTTTAAGTCCGATTGAGGGATTTTCGGCTTATCCTGGGGTAAGACATCTTTTTGCACTCTCCGCATAGTGGCCATTGTAAAACAGTTAAGTGAAGCTTGTCCGTGAAAAGGGGCTTCCCATTCCCTTTGGTCCACTTTATCAAATTTATTTTTCTTTTTATTGTCAGGCCTAATTTTGCCCCTTGGCGTGTCCAGGTCCTGATCAATGTTCCCACTTGTGGGTGTTCCCTCATGTGCTATGCTACACCTTTCTACAAAATTCTCAATGTCCCATCTTGCCTTGGGCCAATAATAATTGTGAGCCACCTTTTGGATGATGGTACCTATTTTTTCATGGTCCCCATCTGGTTTCACATGTAGGCTCCTTATTAAGTCTGCCCTATATCTTTTAGGAAGTACCAGCTGTCCCTGACCTTTGGATCTAGCTCCAGTCTTCCTATACATCAACTTGTTTTTCATGTAAAAATCTCCCTTGCCTGGAGTTGTATGACAAGTTGACAATTTCCTGAAACAAGGCTTGAGGGTCTTATCCCCAGCCTGTGCCTTCCTCATCTCTTCTGGAGTGGTATCTAACATAATATCCTCCTCCTGTCTTGAGGTCGACCTGACCTGAAGGGTGGCCATAACTATAGGGTTCCTTCTGCAACGGTCAGTGTCATGATTGTTCATCTTACAATTCTTACACCACCTTTTCCCTTGGTTGAAAGATTTTCTTTCATCATATTTCCTTTCATCGAATTGTGGGGTTTTATTTTTATTGTCATACCGTGGCCTATCAAATTGGTGCTTACCTTTGGTTTGATCTCTAGGATCAAATTTATTAAAGTTCTGTGGTGCCCTAAAATTTTCCAGCTGTTTCTTCTTATTACCTGATACTTCTGCCTGAGCCGCTTGATACCTTTCAGCAACATTTAGCAACTCACCCAGCCTCTCTGCACCTTGTTCCATGAGAAACTTTCTCAGGTCTGGAGCCATGGACTCTCTTAATTGTTCTATAAGGATCATTTCCTTAAGATCTTGGGTTTTCCCCAGAGAGGTCCATTTCTCCAAGTATGTCTCTAACCGTGCAGAGAACTGGTGATAGGTTTCACCTGACAGTAGTTTAGCATTCCTAAATTTTTTCCTATAAAATTCTGCGTTCTTTTCATATCTTAACAAAAGAGCCTGCTTTAGCATGTCATAATTTTCCTGATCACCTCTGCTCATTTTGGCAAAAACTTCATAAGCTGCCCCACGAAGACCTTGAGATAACTTTAAGCTCCACCTTTCTCTCTCTAACCCATATGTGGTAGCTAATAGTTCATATCTATTTAGATAGCTCTCAATATCATCGTCTTTCTCAACAAAATGATCTAAATGAAAGTTCATAGCTGAGGTTGAGGCTCCCTGACTAGCAGTGGCATCAGAGGCAAAGGGACTGGCACCATTTTCAGGAGCATGGCCTTGAAACTCAAACTCCCTTAGTCGTAACTCATGTTCCCTTTGTAATCTCTTATCTTCTGCTTCCCTTTCTGCAGCTAATCGCTTGTCTTCCCTTTCTGCAGCCTGTCTTCTTTCCTCGGCTTCCAATGCTTTAGCCTCTTTGTCAGCCTCAATCTGCAACCTCTTAGCCTCAGCCTCAATCTGCAACCTCTTAGCCTCAGCCTCAATCTGCAACCTCTTAGTCTCAGCCTCAAACTGTAACTTCTTAATTTCCTTTTCAGCCTCTAACTTTCTTTCGGCCTCTTTTTCTAATCTTCTTTCTTCCCGTTCAATATATTTGTCACATTCAGCAGTGACATAAGCAATCATAATTTGCCCGTCCATTCCTAACTCTTTCGCAGTCTGTACAGCAGCAGATCGAAATTTTGCCAAGTCGGCCATTGTCTAACATGCAATTGTAACAATTCAATCTATCAATAATTATCTAAGGACACTACAGGCACTGAGAGCTCAACGTTATTTATTTCCACCCAAGGATACCTTTTAATTCTTATTATTCCCAATATCTATAACAGGAGAAAGTTCAATATCCCTGGAGCGAGACCCCAATATATGTGGTAAAGTGGGATATATAAATATTTATAGGGGACTTAGTGTACTGACTGAGATCAGCTGTGAAGGTATCTGTATCTAATAAGGGTAGTGTATTACAGATGACCTTACTTGCTACCACATATTTATACCTCAGTCAGAATTATTCTGGAGTATTGTGATGACTACGTTGAATGTCTAGGGTATGTATATGATGAAGTGTAAGTCACAACAACAACAGACAGATAAACAATTTAATTTATTCCACCACACTTGACAACACTGTGACACTCACACACATGTAACATTCTATAAGACTATCTTAAATGAGTCACTGGTAAATTTTCAAATATAAATATGTATTAATTACTGTCACTAATATATATGTGTCCTGATTCAAATACAAAGTGAACCAGGAATCACAATCAATTTTAATTACAAGTTATATGTACAGAATTTATCAATATGAATCTTGTAGTGACATATTTTATTAATATTATCCTATGTGTGTCAGTTGTGTAGTAGTAATATGAGGTAATACTGGTTTTGTTTTTCAAGCTATGTTGTTATTGGTCATCATGACTTCAAGTGTTTGTTTCTGTTGGAACTAGTATTGGAGATGTTCTCAGTTCCGTTCATTAAAACAATTAATTTCCCCTCTTATTTTTATACAATGTCAGTTTAAGATGGGGTTACATAATGTTGAGCTCCGCTGGCCACATAGGCTTATCTTTCGTGATGGCGGCAGGAAAAGACTCCTCTGCTCGATTGCTCCCCTGTGTTCTGGAGACACCTCACTGTTTGCTATATGGACCAAGGAGTATGCTGTCCGCCTCTGGATTCAGCAAAGCTCTGACCAGGTGCTGCTCAATAACTTTAGGACCACAGTCCCTGAAACAAGAAGGTTGTACCTCCTATTTCAGAACTAATTTATACTCTATTTCTACACTGAGCACAATACATAACAAACACTGAGTTCAGAGCGGTAGGCCAACTGCTATCTTCATCTGAAACAATTTTCACCAGTATATTCCTCCCTAATGGTTACCACGCCTCTGCAATTCCAGCATTATTTCTTTCTAGTCAATAAAATAGGTGTCAGTGTACTGTTTGGCAATTCCATGTAGTTTTACTTTCCTCCGACACCTTCTGTTCAGGTTGGAGCACTATATAGGCTTCACCTCATGTTCGCTACTGAACCACACATATATACAGACATAAATTATCAATTTACATTCAATTTTCATTAAAAAGATATCAAATATTTCAAGCTTACCACAATTCATGGAAATAATACAGAATTACGTTGACTGGCACTGAATATAGCACAATTTCGATCTGCTGATGTCCCAGGCTTTTATTTAGAAAAATATGCACTGGCGCTCAACGCACTGGTTCTGTAGTAAGTTTATTTGAACATGTGGTGGTGACCTGACGCCTCTGATTGACTATATTCGCGGGTCTAACCAATCGTGCCATGTTTACCCAATCGTTTGAAAAAAAGTACTCGTACTCCCATTTCCCCTGGCAACAAAAGATGGTATTTATAGCCCGACTAATCGTGTTTAGCCTTACATTTCTTGCGCTCCAATCAAATCGGATTTAACATGGAGACCCATTTCCCGTACAATGGTGGGGTGAAAATCTGCCACTGAGCGATTCTGATTTGGGTGTTGTCTGACATCCCTCACTATTTCTTTTGGCTATAATTTGGTAATTCCTAGACTATTTGCGTAACGTTTAACATATTCTTTGTCAGCAAGTCCTAAGGAACCCAAATATACAAATTTAAAGGAGCTAAGTGGCTGCGTTCAAAATATGCATTTTCTTCTACCTCCTGTTTACTTCGAATACGATGTGGTGTCTGGGTACTGTAATGTTTTCAAACGTAAACCAGTATAATGTCATATTTCCTAATAAGAATTTTCAGGTTTTTAAAAACTAACTCTCGTATGGGTAGTGTTGTTTATCACTGTCGATTTGAAAAAAGCTAGTGCATGTGGCCTTACACGCGTGATGGCAGCAATTGTGTATCGCGCGACTGTTTTAGTATTGCCTGCGTTCCGGCTTTCAGCCTCTCTCTTTCTTTCTATCTTTAGTCCATCTGTCTTTCGTTTTTTTTTTAGGTAACGTAGTGTATAAAATGACATGAATGGAATTTTAAATCTAGATCAGCTGCGTATCTCAAGGTTTTTCTTAGAAAGGCAGTACACGTTTTATCGTAGAAAGCGGGTATTGAAGCAGTAGGCTTTTACTATCAACGTGAAACGTTACAATTTGCAGACGAAGGAGAAAACAAGGGGGATTTCGCGTACAGTCATTGTGACAGCACTGTTCTTTACCATTCTTCTTTCCTTTTATTGAATTTATGTGTTAGGCTTTACATTTACGTTTTAATTTATATATGTGGATTTGAATATTTCACGACATGTTTAATGATTATAACCAGCAACTTTTATTCTGTGTAGTAGAATTTATGGAACATTAACTTGTTTAAGAGCATATGGTAATAGCAATAAAAGTAGATCCGTAAAAATGAATTTTTTCCTCTACTACTTTTATTATTGTAAGTAATGACTGAATATTAATTTTCCAGAACCATTTTATGATTGTAAGTAATGACTGAATATTAATTTTCCAGAACCATTTTATGATTGTAAGTAATGACTGAATATTAATTTTCCAGAACCATTTTATGATTGTAAGTAATGACTGAATATTAATTTTCCCAGAACCATTGGCACCTTTATTGAGTGAAATTTATCATGGAATAAAATACACAGTTTAACATTTCAGAATCTAATTGAAAGCTCACGATAAAGTTGGCCGTTAACTAGGGTTCTTTTAGAACAAAGGACTCGCTAGTTTCTTGGCCTCGCGGATGACCTAGTTTGAAGAAACACCTTGATTAAATCAGCACACCATCATTCACCATTTCATTCAAATACAACACAGTTTGTACACACGACATATTATTTCTCTTATGTTAATAAAGCTAGTTCCACCTTTTTTTTAAATATTTGTAGTTACTATATAAAATCAGCTGCCTCAGTGCTGGTTAGAATTTGATAGATTAAATTGTACCACGAAAGAGATATGTGTGCGAAGTTTTAGCTCTCTACTATGAGTGGAACACAGAGACTTTAAGCATAAACGATTTGAAATGTGACAAATATATAAACCTCATATGAACTTAATTAAAAGCGGTTTAATGGAGCATGAACACCAACAAGATGAAAATGGTATTATAATTTATATAAGAAGTTGTTTCATCTGGGGACACATCAGTGGCCTCAGAAATGTTGAAGTTACTGTTTAAACTCTGCATGAAGAGACATCTGCCCTGCCATGTTGACTGAGACTTGGAGAATTTGTTGGATTTTCTGTGAACTCTCTATGATGCTCGGAAACATGTGTGGCATGCATCAGGAGAAAATAATGCATTTGGTGATGCCAGACACACATTTGGAGGGACAGGCAATGATATCAAAACAAGAATACAAAAGACTAGAGGAGCTTTCATTACATTTGGTAGTACTTGGAAATCAAAAGAAATCAGATCCAACACAAAAACCTGAATGTCCAATTCAAATGTCAAGTCAGTCCTATTGTATGGCTCTGAAACATGGAGAACAACAAAAACAACAACCAAAAAACTACAGACTTTTATAAATGGGTGCTTGTGTAGAATAGAAGGATTGAAGTGGTATGACAAGATCATTAATGTGGAACTGATGACAAGATCATTAATGTAAAACTGATGACATGATCATTAATGTGGAACTGAGGACAAGGTCATTGATGTGGAACTGATGACAAGATCATTGATGGGGAACTGATGACATGATCATTAATGTGGAACTGAGGACAAGGTCATTGATGTGGAACTGATGACACGATCATTAATGTGGAACTGATGACACGATCATTTATGTGGAACTGATGACATGACCATTTATGTGGAACTGATGAAACGACCATTTATGTGGAACTGATGACACGATCATTAATGTGGAACTGATGACATGATCATTAATGTGGAACTGATGACATGATCATTTATGTGGAACTGATGACATGATCATTTATGTGGAACTGATGACATGATCATTAATGTGGAACTGATGACATGATCATTAATGTGGAACTGATGACATGATCATTAATGTGGAACTGATGACACGATCATTAATGTGGAACTGATGACACGATCATTAATGTGGAACTGATGACATGATCATTTATGTGGAACTGATGACACGACCATTAATGTGGAATTGATGACATGATCATTAATGTGGAACTGACGACATGATCATTAATGTGGAACTGATGACATGATCATTAATGTGGAACTGATGACATAATCATTAATGTGGAACTGATGACATGATCATTAATGTGGAACTGAGGACACGACCATTAATGTGGAACTGATGACAAGATCATTAATGTGGAACTGATGACATGATCATTAATATGGAACTGATGACAAGATCATTAATGTGGAACTGATGACAAGTTCATTGATGTGGAACTGATGACAAGATCATTAATGTGGAACTGATGACAAGATCATTAATGTGGAACTGATGACAAGATCATAGATGTGGAACTGATGACAAGATCATTGATGTGGAACTGATGACAAGATCACTAATGTGGAACTGATGCCAAGATCATTGATGTGGAACTGATGACAAGAATCAGAGAGTGCTTGTGGAGCAAGAGATGAGAAGACACACAGTGAGAAAACCTGATGATAACATTACCAGGCAGTCCTTGTTCTGGAATCCCCAGGGTAAGAGAGGCAGAGGTAGACCAAAGAACGCATGGAGAAGAGAACTGGAGACAGACATGAAGAAGTCATGGACAGACCTTGAGGTGGTGGCCTACATTTGTTGAAGGCCTCTTCTCTTTTGGAAGTTAAAAGCTAAAAGAAGAAGAATTGGTGATGCTGATTATTTGAATTGTTGTGTTTGCTCCTTTATTATTAACCAGTGAGAGTAAGCTATCAAATATCTTCTTTTAATTTATTTCAGAAAACACACACTTAATTGTCATCGCATGAAACCAGCTTTATTTAATGTTCTATGTGAAATAAAAGAGAAAACTGGTAAGTTTACTTTAGTGTGTGGTTTAATTGTACCTTTCATTGTGTGATTTAATTGTATCTTTCATTGTGTGATTTAATTGTGCCTTTTAGTGCGGGATGTAAGTGCAGCTATCAGTGTGTGATGTTAGTGTACATTTCTGTGTGTGATATGATTGTACCTTTCAGTGTGTGAAGGAAATGTACCTTTCAGTGGGTGGTTTAATTGTACCTTTTATTGTGTGATTTAATTGTACCTTTCAATGTGGGATTTCGTTGTACCTTTCAATGTGTGATGTAAGTGTACCTTTCAGTGTGTGATTGAATTGCACTTTTCAGTGTGTGATTTAATTGTACTTTTAAGTGTGTGATTAAAAAAAAAAAAATTTTTTTTTTAACGTACGCTTGCTATGGCGAGAATCTCTGGTTAGTGTATCTAACCTGAGACTGATTTTTACGTGAGTATCCCTTTTTTCCCCTGTACAATGACAGGTGTCCACTCGCCATTCAGGCAGATACTCGCCATCTTCGGAGGGTACCCATTAGAGCTGGGTCGGCTCAGGAGCCGTTCAGGTTATTCCAGTCCCTGGTTGACGACACTGCTACAAATGTCTTTGCCAGGGCGCGAATTAATCCAGTCCAAGTCCCGAATGTGTGTGATGTAAGTGTACCTTTCAGTGTGTGATATAATTGTTCTTTTCGGTGTGTGAGTAATTGTACTTTTCAGTGTGTGATGTAAGTGTACCTTTCATTGTGTGATTTAATTGTACTTTTCAGTGTGTGATTTAACTACTTTTCAGTCTGTGATATGATTGGTCACAGCAGGACAAATAGAGAAATATAGAGAATATGTGACACTCAGAACAGAAGCAAAGAACAAGGTGCTAGCAGCAAAACAAAAGTCCTGGGAAGAATTTGGAGAAAAGCTAGAAAAAGATGCGCAAGAAAACCAGAAATTATTCTATAAGACCCTAAAGAACATGAGGAAGGAAAAACAATGCCCTCTCAAATTTATAAAGGACAAGCAAGGCAAATTGCTTACTGCCCCGAAGGAAGTAATGGAAAGAATATTTCTCAGAACTCCTTGATGGTGAGCAAGGTCAAGCATCAGAAATGATAACCACTAGCACAGAAGAGAAAACCAATGGTGATGAAGATGACATAAAGATGGAAGAACTGAAGGCAGCACTGGAGAAAATCAAGATGGGCAAAGCAGCAGGGCACGAGGGTATAACACCAGAAATGGTTAAGTACATGGGAGCATCAGGCGACCTATTACTCTTAAGGGTCCTACAGGCAGTGTGGTGCAACAAGGCCATACCAAAGGATTGGGAGATTGCCATCATAACACCGATTTTCAAAAAGGGTGACAATCGACATTGTGGAAACCACAGAGGCATATCCCTTCTCAGTGTCCCTGGTAAAATCTACTCTAGAATCCTAGAGCAGAGACTCCGATGCCTAGCTGAGCCACAATTGGATGAAGTCCAGTGCGGATTCCGAGCAAACCGAAGTACTCAAAACCTAATCTTCACACTCAGACAGCTGAGTGAAAAGGCCCTTGAGTATAAGAGTGAGATCCATCTTTGTTTCATGGATTTGGCAAAGGCGTTTGACAGGGTCCCCTGGAGCAAACTTTGGGACTGTTTGGCAAGGAAGAACATTCCAGCACCTCTGGTTCATGCTATACAGAGCTTCTACAAGTCTTGCAAAAATTATGTGAGGACAGCAAACTATAAGTCAGAAGAGTTCAGGACCACCACTGGTGTAAGACAAGGTGACATCCTGTCACCTTATCTATTCATACTCCTCATGGACGATGTCATCAAGGCATGTAAGGAGAGAACAAGAAAGTATTTAGTGGGATACTGGAAGATGAGACAGGTCTGTATTTCAGAGCTGGCATTTGCTGATGATGTTGTCCTGATTGCTAAATCAGAGGCATATCTCCGATCCAACCTGCAAGTCTGGAAGGAAGAGCTGGAGAAGAGAGGGATGGTCATAAGCAGCTTTCAAACAAAATCCATGGTGATATCACGAGAAGAAAGAGTACACCAGATTAAGCTGGGAGAACAGGTCCTGGAGCAGGTCTACCACTTTAATTACGTTGGAGCTATTATAGACCAAAAGGGAGGCATCAGAAAAGAGTTGGCCACTCGAAAAGCAGCAGCTGGGAGACTTTTTCAAGCCATAAATCGAGGATTCCTCAACAAGAGAGAGATTGGTAAGAAAACAAAGATGGCTGTATATCACTCCACTTATGTCCCAGTCTTGACATATGGATGCGAGTCATGGGCAATGACCACAACCCACAAAAGCCAGATCCAAACCTCAGAAATGAGGTATCTGAGAAAGGTGGTTGAAGTAACAAGAAGAGACATGGTCCTCAACCAGATGATGCGTCAAGGCCTAAAATCCCACCCCCTGCAGACCCAAGTAGAACAGTCCCAACTAAGATGGTTTGGCCATGTCTGCAGAATGGGAAAAGATCGGCTACCCCGACAAGCATGGGAAACAAAGAGCCAGGGATCCAGAGTCCATTGGGAGGACAACATTAGACAATCTTTGAAGGACCGAGGACTAGAATGGAACCAGGCCAGGAAGAAGACAGCTGATAGAATAGTCTGGCGCTCTCTCTTCCAAACCTCTACACCTCACGGTAGAAGGGGAACGACTAAGTAAGTAAGATATGATTGGTACCATTTGTTGTGTGATGTAAGTGTACCTTTCAGTGTGTGAATTTTTTTTGTTAATCATATGCCTGCAATTACTTGCGGTGAAATCTCCGGTTAATATGTCTAACCTGAGACTCATTGTACGTGAGTATCCCTTTTTTCCCTGTATAATGACAGGTGTCCTCTCGCCATACAGGCAAATATTCGCCAATTTCGGAGGTACCCATTAGAACTGGGTTGGTTTAGGAGCCGTTCAAGCTATTCCAGTCCCTGGTTGACGACACATTCAATCAAATTTCTCGCCAGGGCACGAGTTATTCCAGTTCTAGTTCGGTCAATGACTCCCCAGTGCTCGAACCGAGTTCGCCAGTGCAGTGTAGCAACAATTACACCAGTGCTGCTCCCTGTCTGTGAATTAATATTACCTTTTAGTCTATGATTTAGTTGTACCTTTTAGTCTGTGATTTAATTGAACCTGTTAGTCTGTGATTTAATTGCACCTTTCATTGTGTGATTTAAATGTACCTTTCAGTGTGTGATTTAAATGTACCTTCTTCTGCTGTGTCCTTCATCTTTCCTTTCTTGTAAGAGTAATTGTTCTCGTGGTATAACATTTTATTTTGGAATGGTATAACATTTTATTTCATATCTATGTCTAATTTTCCAGGTGTTTCTTGGGCTCCTGTTTTTCTTACCCAGGGGGATTCCAAAACAAAAACTGCCTTGTAATGCTATCAACTGGTTTCCTCAATGTGTGTCCTATCTAATGTGTGTCCTATCTAATGTGTGTCCTATCTATTGTGTGTCCTATCCAATGTGTGTCCTATCCAATGTGTGTCCTATCTAATTTGTGTCCTATCCAATGTGTGTCCTATCTAATGTGTGTCCTATCCAATGTGTGTCCTATCCAATGTTTTTTTTTTATCTAATGTGTGTCCTATCCAATGTGTGTCCTATCCAATGTGTGTCCTATCTAATGTGTGTCCTATCCAATGTGTGTCCTATCCAATGTGTGTCCTATCCAATGTGTGTCCTATCTGTGTGTCCTGTCCCATGTGTGTCCTATCTAATGTGTGTCCTATCCAATGTGTGTCCTATCCAATGTGTGTCCTATCCAATGTGTGTCCTATCCCATGTGTGTCCTATCCAATGCCAGCCTAATTTCTTTACCTCTTGTTCCTCTGGAGCCACAGTGGTTAGTACACTAGCTTCCTAGCTCAGTGGTTCATGGTTCGATCCCCTGTTGAGATAGGAATTTTTAGACCGCAAATGGCTCCGGGGTCAACCCAGCCTCATGAATTGGGTACCAGAGCAACTCTGGGAAGATTAAGGCGGCCAGCGTGTTGCTGACCACATCACCCCTAGTGTGCCGATGGTCAAGAAAATATGGGCCTAACACCTTATTCCCAATATGCCTCAGTGGGCGTGTAACGAGATCTTTGTTCCACTAGTATTTGTCTTGTTTTTGTCTTTTCCATCAACTTCACATTGGTGACTGTCATAATTTCATTCCTTCTGTTCCGCGCAGACGGCGGAACAAGCAAAGCCATCAGTTAACAGTATGAACAAAGCCAAAACAGCCTTTGCAAATCTAAACAACATTTGGAAATCTTCTCAGTTCATCACAAACACCAAATTAAGATTCTACGAGAGCTGCACATCTTCTGTACGGCGCCGAGTGCTGGAGAGTAACAGAAAAGGAAATGTCCTGATTATCCTCATTCCATACAACCTGTATAACAAACAAATATCTTCTAATTATTTTGGCCAAATGCCATCTCGTCTGGCAGGGAGGCAACCCATACTGGCCTGTGCTCCTTTGGGAATATGCACACATGGTGATTGGTTGAGCTTTTGCATTTTGTGGCACAGTTAACGGGGTCTGGAATTGACACCTTGTAGCATTGCGCTTCAGCCTGCCCAGCTGTAAGTGGGTACCTGACTGTTCTTGATATAGGGAAGGAAAAGGCAGCGAAGAAGGCACATGGTCACCCCCAACTCATAAAAAAGCTGGACCTAGTATTGTGAAGTCTCTGATGCTTCATTCCCTTATGTCAGCTTCTGCTATGGGACCTTGACCTCTTTACATGCACATGTATATTCACTGAGTTCTTGTTGTGGTCTGAAGATAATGCACCATTAATGCAAGTATCCAATTAATAAACAACAAAATAATAACAAAACTTATTTCCTCAGTTTTAAGTATACGAAACGCACAAGAGGAGGAGCCACCAGATCCTCAGCTCATGAGACTCGACAACATGCTCATCGCCGAAGGTGTTGCTGGACCCGAGAAAGGCGGTGGGTCAACTGCAGCAGCCAGCGCCACAGCTGCGGCTTCAGGTGGACAGCCGGACAGCGCCATAGAGCACTCAGACTACAGAGCCAAACTTGCTCAGATTCGGCAGATTTACCACACAGAGCTGGAAAAATATGAACAGGTGAGGATGTTGTGCTAGTACATAAATATTGTTTAAGAACTACACCACCTAAAAAGTAATAAAGCAAAACACAATCTATAAATATTATTAAAGAATTCACCACCTATTTTGTTGTTGTTTAACCAGGGCTGTTGAACTTCTCACTCTTTAGCAGCCAATACTAAGTTGAATATTTCTTGGTATTATCTACACTGTTCATCTAAGCTTTTCCTGTGGCTATTCTGCCATTCCGTAACATGTTGAGTTGAAGTCTTGAGCTCCAGTTTCTGCAGCTTGGCTTGCATTAAAAGGATCGTCACATCTAAATACTGCTAAAATGCCGTACTCTGGTTCTGGGCTCTCCCAAGGAATTGCCACGTCCTGCACAGAGCCACTTCTCAGCTCCCCCTGCCAATCTCGGTCCATAGTAAGATCCTTCTGCATGCAATGAACCAAATCAAAGCCAAAGAATTATGCCTGGAGCTCAAGTGACCTACAAACTTAGTGTGCAATGCTGGGTTCTCAACAACTTTCACCACAGGGTGAATCCCTGGAAGTGTGTGGATGAATTCAAGAGTCAGTCAGGATGTAATTAGCCTCATAGACAGACGTTCACTTCCTCGTACGTATATTGTAGCATTGTGCACAGCTGGTGGTTATATAAGGACGACTCCAGATATGCTTTCGTGCATGCACCACCTATAAATATTAAAGAGCTACACCAGTCATAACTATTAGATAACTTCATCATCTGTATATATTATAAAAGAGCTACACCAGCTATAAATATTACTAAAGAACACCAGCTATAAATATTCAAAACTTGCCACCTATAAATATTATTAAAGAATTACAGCCTCTAGAAGTTGTTGATGTTTTTTTAAATAATTCCTTAGATTCTCGTGGTTTTTTAAATTGTGCCAGCAATAGATATTTTGTTACCAGTAATTTATTGTGTCTCAGATGTCAAGTCTTGTTGTGTGGCTGTGAAACATGGAGAACAACAAAAATAACAATTAAGAAATTACAGACTTTCATAAATGAGTGCTTGTTTAGAATGGAAGGATTAAAATAGTACAATAAAATCACCAATATAAAACTAATGAACCAGAGAAGGGCCTTTGGAACGAAAGATGAGAAGAATATGCTGACTATGGATAGGATGCACATTGAGGAAACACTTTGATAGCAGTATAAGGCAGCCTGGGATTCTTGAATTCCCAGAGTGTAAGAAGGAGAGGAAGACAGAACAATGCAAAGTGAAGACAACTAGAGACAGAAATGAATAAGACATTGGAGCGCATGATGACTCTGGGCAGGAAGACTTGGCAGGAGTTGGTTCTAGGCCTACGCTGGGGACTCCTCGACATGACTCCCAGGGATCCACTGTAGTGTAACTTCGACGCAATAGGAAGTGAACAGTTGGTCAATTAATCTGCATATGTTATTAATATTAGGAGGCATTTTGCTTTCTAGGGCTTGGAGTGCCGATTTTGAGTCTGAGAATATAACAATATCCTCAGGTGGAGTGATGCCACTTTCAAAGTCTGAGATTATCCGGCACAATGCTTTTTCTAGTGCTGTTATTTCTGCATCATAGCTGGAACAAATTTCTCCGCAAGGGCCAAAGATGCGAGGTTGGTCTTCTGGGTGCAGGTTGGGGTATTTTATCACTGCGCCATATCCAGCATTGGTGGTAGCTTTAAATGCAGATCCATCTGTGTAGACATGGATGATGTCTTGTGGATATGAGTCTATAGTTTCTAAAGCGATGGTTTTCAGTAGTGGTCCTAGAGTGTTCTTGCCTGCTGAGGGGTCAGAGAGTTCAGTTCTTACTATGGGAGTGGTTGCCTGCCAACAAGGTGGTTCATTATTGAGAGTTACCGTTGGCTTTCTAACTGCTGGTAGGTGGTGTTTGATGCTAGCTTCTTAAAGTATAAAGAAAAACAAAGTATAAACTATACAGTAATGGGTTGAAGGGGGTTTGTGTTCAGTATTTACATTTTAAATAATTCAAATTTTATTTTGTTCTATTTAAGGCCTGCAATGAATTTACAACTCACGTTGTGAATCTCCTGCGAGAGCAAAGTCGTACAAGACCCATACAGCCCAAGGAAATTGAGAGGATGGTTGGCATCATCAGAAAGAAATTTTCTGCCATTGAAATGCAGCTGAAGCAGAGCACCTGTGAAGCTGTCATGATTCTGCGGTCACGTTTTTTGGATGCTAGGTGCGCCCATATTTTTTATAAAGACTTAGTCAATCTCAATGTTCATTGAACAGGAACAGTAAGCATTCACACTCTTCGACATATACTAATGGAGACTGAGCACCTATGGGTTTGCCCAGAGTGCAATGATGTCAGTTCTGTATAGCAGTGTTTATTGTCTCCCTTGGTTGCGTAGATCAGTGGACATGTATTTCTCCTGATTTCCTCTTTGCAGTTTTCTCTTTCGCAAGCTTTCCTCAGTCCTTCAGTTTCATCACATTATGTCTACACATGCCCCTTGATTCTACCCTTTGAAAATGTAATGTATTAACTCTTCTACCTTGGGATGTAGAGGTTAGCCAGAGAGAGCATCCTGCTATCCTTTTGACTGTCCTTCTTTTGACCTGGTTTCAGTCCTAGGTCTGGTGTTGTCATCCCAGGGAACTTTGGGTCATCTTGGAGATCTGGATCCCTGGCTCTTAGTTTCTTATATTTGTCTTGGTAGCCGATCTTCTCCTATACTGCAGACATGGAAAGACCAATGCTACTGCGACTGTTTTACTCGGATCTCTAGGGGCTGGGTTTTGAGGCTATGACATATCAAAAATATTTATCTTATTGTTATTATTATTCCACTAATAATAAACATTCGAAAATAAGAATCTTCAACTCAAATGTGAAATCTTTCCTATTGTATGGCTCTGAGACATGGAGAACAACCAAAAAGCTACAGACTTTCATAAATGGGTGCTTTGCGTAGAATAGAGGGATTAAAATGGTATGACAAGGTTACCAACATGGAACGAGATGAGAAGATGGCGATGGATAGGACACACACTGAGGAAACCTGTTGATAGCATTACAAGGCAGTCCTTGTTTTGGAACCCCCAGAGCAAGAGAGGCAGAGGTAGACCAAGAAGCACATGGAGAAGAGAGCTGGAAACAGAGGTAAAAACGTTAAGGAGAATGTGGAAAGAACTTGAGATGATGGCACATGACAGGAGGACTTGGCATGTGTTTGTTGAAGGCCTATGCTCCTTTGGGAGTGGAGGGTTATGAATGAATGAATGAATAGTAAACATTACCCCTACAAGATGTAAAATCATACATTTATCATGGCAGCAATGTAGACAAAGTTGGAGGTTCAGACAGTGATATGATACCAAAAAGAAGAATATATTTGTCTGTCTATAGATTTTATAACCTCTTTGTTTCTGTAATTATCTTCCACCCTGTGCCATAATTATTTTTTGAAGAATTCTAAACAATGACATGTACTATCTTTAAGAGTAAATTTTATGTACATCTTTTCTGTGAACTTGTACATATTATATATCAAACTGTGGGGAAATAGATATAGATTTGTAATATAAAGTGTCTTTTGTTGTATTGATACAAGTACGTTCAAAATACTTAAAACATGTTGCATGTAAATTGAAAAGAAAACACTAAAAAGTTCACAGTGGAATACGAGCCTACCAAAGACAACTTACTGTTGCAGGCAGTTTATCTATTTAGTCTTCAGACATCCAGGTAAACATTTACGAAGTACTAAAACACTGAATATGGCCACAGTTAGTACATTAAGTGTTATTAACCCCAATTTTTACTGTTGTCCCTCACAAGAATTTAAAAAAATTATGCAATATTGCATTTAGTAATTTTCAGATAAAGAAAGAAGAATAATGTTAAATAAAAACTGTTTAAA
This sequence comes from Oreohelix idahoensis, assembly GCA_024509875.1. Taxonomy (NCBI): domain Eukaryota; kingdom Metazoa; phylum Mollusca; class Gastropoda; order Stylommatophora; family Oreohelicidae; genus Oreohelix; species Oreohelix idahoensis. The sequence goes on from JAMPIV010008696.1 coordinate 53,111, forward strand.
TTTGTTTAGTGTTTTAATAGTATCATCTCTAGCTTGATCTTCTACCTAGGACTAGTGATTAGATGTTACTGTAGGTCTAGTTCTGTTGTTTTTTGATTGGCTAGAATACGACCATACCCACTCATCAGCTAAATCTAATGTGTCTAGCCTTTCTTCACCGATTTCATTATTTGACAACAAACTGACTACTAAACAATCAACAGCAATGTAGTTTGACAATTATATGCTGAGGAGGCTTCGAAATTGTAAATATAAAGCTTGACATATTTCTGTAGTAATAAAAACACAAACATGTGAATAGTCAAACAAATTGTAATAATATCAAAACACTCGCATGTTCTGCTTAACTACACTCAAATTAGTTGTTTAAATAGTAGCGGAAGTCATTTTACGCGTTTTAAAATATAAACTGCATTAAACTGACAATTGTTTTTTGTGCATACATTTGTTGAAGGCCTGTACTTCTTTGGGAGCTTAGGATGATTTTGATGAATACTCAACAACAACATGAGATCATATAGACTTAGTTGGTTAGGGCAGTAGTTCTCAACGTAGGCCATGGCATATTTCTAGGAGGCCACAGTAAGTGCCATATTTCTGGTAAAGTACCTTTTTCCCAGCTAACTCTGGGGGGGAGAGGAGACGAGACATAGGTAAATAAGGCTCAGAAGGGAGCCAAGACCAAAAAATGTTTTGAACCCCAGGGCTAGGGAATGTAAAGGACATTGAGATAATAAACAACCAGTCCCCTGTCAGACAAAAGTTTCTGCCCTTTTGTCTCAATTACACTGTAAGGTGGGTGGGGTCCACTTTTGTCATGATTCCCAAGTGTCGGCCTTGTGTTCCTTTTTTTAACAGCTCCATCTTGTTGTACCTTCCAAATTCAGAATTAAACCCACTCCCCCTTGTTGTACCTTCTACATTCAGAATTAAACCCACTCCATCTTGTACCTTCCAAATTTGGAATTAAACCCTCTCCACGTTGTTGTACCTTCTACATTCAGAATTAAACCCACTTCCCCTTGTTGTACCTTCTACATTCAGAATTAAACCCACTCCACCTTGTACCTTCCAAATTTGGAATTAAACCCTCTCCACGTTGTTGTACCTTCTACATTTAGAATTAAACCCACTCCACCTTGTTGAACCTTCCACATTCAGAATTAAACTCACTCCACATTGTTGTACCTTCCACATTCAGAATTAAACACACTCCATCTTGTTGTACCTTCTACATTCAGAATTAAACCCACTCCACCTTGTTGTACCTTCCACATTCAGAATTAAACTCACTCCACATTGTTGTACCTTCCACATTCAGAATTAAACCCACTCCATCTTGTTGTACCTGTACCTTCTATATTCAGATATAAACCCACTCCACCTTGTTGTACCTTCCACATTCAGAATTATTAAAGCCACTCCATCTTATTGTACATTCTAAATTTACTCTTGGCTTTATCTGTTCACCAGCTTTAAGCAATTCATTTAATCTTACTTTTCAATTCCCCCAATGTGCATAGGTCTTGAGATGTATGTCAAGTCTCCTCCTATCACATACCATCACCTCCAGGATTTTTCTTCTTTTCCTGAGCATTTTCATTTCTGCCTCCATTTCTCTTCTCTGTGTATTGTTGTGGTCTACTTCTGCTTTTCAGAAAAAGGACTACCCTATAATGCTATCAGCAGGTGTCCTCAATGTGTGTACTATCCATTGCCAGCATCTTCTTCTCATTTACAACAGTTTTCTTGAACATAACTGACTGACTTGCTTACTTAGTTGTTCCTCTTCTACCATGGGGTGTAGAGATTAGCTATGCTATCCTATCAGTTGTCTTCCTTTTGACCTGGTTCCAGTCCAGTCCTTGGTCCCTTCAGAGATTATCTGATGTTGTCCTCCCAGTAAACTCCTGGAGGTCTGGATCCTTGGCTCTTAGTTTCTCATGTTTGTCATGGTAGCCGGTCTTCTCCCATTCTGCAGACATGACCAAACCATCGCAACTGGGACTGTTACGCTCAGGTCTAGAGGTGCTGGGTTTTGAAGCTATAACGTATCAGCTTGGACCACCTTTCTTTATATAACATACTGTCCTGAATTCCGTTGCCCATTGCGGTTGTTCCAACACAATGTCTTTTCCATAGTTTCATCAAGCCATCTCAGTGCCATTGCTCTTAACTGTCCAATCAGGCGCATTTGTTTCAGTAAACTGAGGTGGACAAGACTTTCACCTTATTCTACTGCAGGGGTTCTTAACTCTTACTATACGGGAGCTAAAACCGCATTTTTATGCGCTAGTTTAGCTATCGTTACCGTCGCGCGCCACTTGAATTGGCGAGCCGTAAAATTGGTACTACACTCGCGCCACTTCACGGGGCTTGCCGGATAGTAAGAGTTAACCTATCTTATACCATGGACCCTTTGAATTGTCACATGAAGGCTACAAGCCCCTTTGATTGTCACGTGAAGGCAACGGAGCCATTCTAAGAAAAGAATTTCATAGACACATAATTAAAATTTGTACATACAAGTGATTAATTTTATTACAAAGAAAAATAGATAAGGTTACATATACTAATCCTGAAATACAAAAACATTCCGCAAAGAAGAATATATTTCTTTAAATTAAAAGAAAATCTGTGATACTTTTCAGAGAGAAAAAATTTGGTGACGGTAAAATTCAAATTTTTAGGTTGTGTTCCCGGACCCCCTAGAATCCATTCAAGGATCATCCAAGGGGTCTATAGACCACAGGATAAGAAACCCTGTTCTGCTGCTCTGGTTTTTACTGTGAACTCCTCATGTCTCAACTACATGACCAGGTCATTGTATTTGACCACTTTGAATTGCCATTTTGGGTTTTTAGATTTTTATATTTCATTGCATGTAAAGTGAGAGAGAACACATTAAAAGCCTTGATTTGCCTTGAATATTTAAGGTAAGTGAAACTAACTAGACTGGATCATGAAATGGTACAATGCAAATGAAAACAAGTCTTCATTCGCTAGCATTCTTGACTAGATTTACGTCTTGTGCAGCTAATTTTTTTTAAAACTGTGCTGTTTGCATTTATTTCCAATACTTTAAGAAGAACAATCTTGTTTACTTGAAGATTTGAGAAAAATGAATTAGCGACCCTGCTTTTCTGACATTCTCTTTTTGGTTAGACGAAAAAGGCGGAATTTCACCAAGAGTGCAACTGAGATACTCACCGAATATTTTTACTCTCACCTGAGTAACCCATACCCTAGTGAGGAAGTGAAGGAGGAACTAGCCAGGAAAAGTGGAATCTCTGTCTCGCAGGTTAGTCCTTTTCACCCCCACATTCCTCTATTTTACCAATCCTCCCTTGGATTGATCCAACTTCTCTTAAAACCCTGGCCTCATTCAGGAGGATTATCCATAGCGGCAGTGGAGTGATTGGTAGTTGCGTCACACAGTCTTTGTGCTGGTTAGGGTTTTCTAGTCTTGTTATGTATTTTTTCCTTTTCAAAATGGAAGACACCTGCTCCCTTTGATGACAGATCAGGACAATGTAAGTATCCCTTATTTTGCTGTCTATAAAGAATTTTTTCCTCAGTCTGCACACCCTGTGAAATTTTTATTCTCTCTTGTTTTTTCTTTTCATTCTCTTCTCTCTTTGCTGATGTAGACGCAAAAGGAGGAATTTCAGCAAACAAGCGTCTGAGATTTTGAACGAGTATTTTTACTCGCACCTATCTAACCCTTATCCTAGTGAAGAAGCTAAAGAAGAATTGGCTCGGAAGTGTGGCATCAACGTTTCTCAGGTTAGTCTGAAGTTGTCTTCCACCTTAACGCATCTACCAATCAATCATACCCACTCTTAGAAGTTGCAAGATGACTCAGTTCATGTAAAATCCTGTTCTCCATATCTGTAGTGTTCTGTGTTCGCATTGGTCACACTTTGTGTGGCCATACCGTCTTTCTTATCATAATGTATTTTTCCAAATTTGCATGTCCGTTTTCTTGTTAAATTAATCATAGTTTTTTCTTGTGACTGTCTTCTGTCTTTTTTATTCAGTTGACACATTTATGATTTTCATTCTTTATCTAGTGACTGCAGAGATGTGGCTTTACAGAAGAGTGTCATGCATGGAGGCATATCTGGAGTCATCCTTATATGACCACCAGCTATATACAATGCTACAGTATACATATGTGGAAATGAACCTCTGTCTGTGAGGCTACTTACACCCTCATTGAATCTTGAAATCATTCACATGCTTCTAGGGATTCCCCCTGTGGTGAAACTTGTTGAGAACCCAACATTGCACACTAAGTTTGGAGAAGTCACTTCAGCCCCAGACATAATTCTTTGGCTTTTACCTGGTTGATTGCATGCAGGAGGATCTCACTATGAATCCAGTGATAGGTAGGGGGAGCTTAGAAGTGGCTCTGTGCAGGGCATGACAATATGGGAAAGCCCAGAATCAGAGCACAGTATTTTAGCTCTGCATAGTTGGAAACCCCAACGGGCTGACACCCGTTTGCCAGTCACTTCGATTACGGAAACAACAGCAAATGGATTGATTTGCCGTTGCCCTAAAGACGCCAGTAGGCGTGATGGGAAACAATGGCAAAGAAAACCTATCTGCTGTTGCCCTAAGACGCCACTAGGCGTAATGGCCACTGACTGCTTTGACGGTCGGTGGCTAAGGACGGAAGAAGAAGAATAGTTGGAAACCCCCCTTGGATGGCGGGGAATGCACAGTATGCCATGTGCTTCTTACTCTTAGCTTGGGACTAGATGTGAGGATCCTTTAACCTTTAGCACGCTGCATAAAAATTCAGAAAACTTGCCCAACCACTGCATTCTTTTTCACAGCGTCCCGTTTTTATAGTGGGTGACTTGTAATGTCTATAGTTTTTGTGTTTCTTGGTCAACTGCTATCATTTTTGGAATTTCTATAAATAAATGAATGGTGAATCTGATGATATAAAATTTGTTTGTGTACATGTTAAATGTGATAGGAAGAGAGGAAAGGAAAGATGAAAAAAACGAAAAAAAAAAAATTAAAATAATAAAAAAATTTTTTTTTTTAATTTTAAAATTTAAAAAAAAATAAAAAAAAAATAACCAACACACGAAGAGTCCATATCCCTTGCATCTCAATGAAAGTCATTTGACCAACAGACCAATACAAATCAAATGACGATCTTTTCGTTACACCCATCATCAGTAGCAAAGCAACAAACACTCTCGTCAGCAGTGACATTCGGCCGAAATTCTAAACCTTTCCGATATTCCTAATCCTAATCCCTAAAATTATACATACTTGAAAGGCCATTTTACTTTCGTTTCCATCTCGGCCATCAAACATATTCTGAGAACCGATATCAGCGCTTGTAAAGACAAAAATCTCATCCCCACCGCATGGCGTCAGAATCCAATAAAATTAGAGCAAAAATGGCCGCATGTTGATGCCGATTCATTTCGATTTAAAAAATTTACAAAAAATAAATGCGGATACACCCATCGCTTTTTTAAGATCGGAAACGGAAGCTAGCTCTCTTGCAAATAACATTAGAACTTAACATCCGGGGCTGAAATCACGTGTACACAAGTCCTCATGCTAGAAACGGTGATATCCATAAGGCGCAACATTGCGCCTCCAGCATGGAGAACATAGGTTATGTTCGGCGCAACGCTGCGTCCGCAGCGTGCTAAAGGTTAAATGCAAACCAAGCTGAAGAAACTGGAGCTCATGACTTCAACTTAGCATATTTCAGAATGGTAGAAAAGCCACAGGAAAAGCCTAGATGTACAGTATAGATAATACCAAGGAATCTTCATCTTGGTATTTGCTGCTAAAGAGGGAAAAGCTCAGCAGCTCTAGTTAAACAACGACAGAAGAGTGTTAAAAATACCATGGATGGCTAAAATGAGTAAAAAGGATGTCATGAAAGAGGCCAATGCGCAAAGGAAGGTAAAGGTAAAAGATCCTGTTACATGCTTATTGAAGCATTTTGGGAATATGGTGTTATGCCCATATTTTCTTGACCATCGGCACACTAGGGATGATGTGATCAGCATCATGCCGGCTGCCTTAACCTTCCCAGAGTTGCTCTGGTACCCAATTCATGAGGCTGGGTTGACCCCAGAGCCATTTGCGGTCTAAAATCACACCTCAACTGGGGATCGAACCATGGACCACTGAGTTAGGAAGGCAGTGCACTAACCACTGCGCTACCTCAAAGGAAGATTATTGCTCATAGTAGAAGGAAGCAGTCTACTTTCTTCTATCACTTTATGAGAAGAAAAAAGCGAAAATATATTGTGACAACAGGAAAGATTGAAGGCTTACTTACTTAGTCGTTCCCCTTCTACCGTGAGGTGTAGAGGTTTGGAAGAGAGAGCACCAGACTATTCTATCGGCTGTCTTCCTCCTGGCCTGGTTCCATTCTAGTCCTCGGTCCTTCAAAGATTGTCTAATGTTGTCCTCCCAGCGGACTCTGGGTCGTCCTCGGGGTCTGGATCCTTGGCTCTTTGTTTCCCATGCTTGTCGTGGTAGCCGATCTTCTCCCATTCTGCAGACATGGCCAAACCATCTTAGTTGGGACTGTTCTACTTGGGTCTGTAGGGGGTGGCATTTTAGGCCTTGACGTATCGTCTGGTTGCGTACCATGTCTCTTCTTGTTACTTCAACCACCTTCCTCAGATATCTCATTTCTGAGGTTTGGATCTGCTTTTATGGGTTGTAGTCATTGCCCATGACTCGCATCCATATGTCAAGACTGGGACATAGGTGGAGCGGTATACAGCCATCTTCGTTTTCTTACCAACCTCTCTCCCGCTGAGGAATCCTCGATTTATGGCCTGAAAAAGTCTCCCAGCTGCTGCTTTTCGAGTGGCCAACTCTTCTTTGATGCCTCCCTTTCGGTCTATAATAGCTCCGAGGTATTTAAAGTGGTCGACCTGCTCCAGGACCTGTTTCTCCCAGCTTAATCTGATGTCTTCTTTCTTCTCGTGATATCACCATGGATTTTGTTTTAGAGCTGCTTATGACCATCCCTCTCTTCTCCAGCTCTTCCTTCCATACTTGCAGGTTGGATTGGAGATGTGCCTCTGATTTAGCAATCAGGGCAACATCATTAGCAAATGCCAGCTCTGAAATATAGACCTGTCTCATCTTCCAGTACCCCACTGAATACTTTCTTGTTCTCTCCTTACATGCCTTGATGACATCATCCATAAGGAGTATGAAGAGGTAAGGTGATAGGATATCACCTTGTCTTACACCAGTGGTGGTCCTGAACTCTTCTGACTTATGGTTTGCTGTCCTCACATAATTTCTGCAAGACTTGTAGAAGCTCTGTATAGCATGAATCAGAGGTGCTGGAATATTCTTCCTTGCCAAACAGTCCCAAAGTTTGCTCCAAGGGACCCTGTCAAACGCCTTTTCCAGATCTATGAAACAAAGATGGATCTCACTCTTATACTCAAGGGCCTTTTCACTCAGCTGTCTGAGTGTGAAGATTAGGTCTTGAGTACTTCGGTTTGCTCGGAATCCGCACTGGACCTCATCCAATTGTGGCTCAGCTAGGCGTCGGAGTCTCTGCTCTAGGATACTAGAGTAGATTTTTCCAGGGACACTGAGAAGGGATATGCCTCTATGGTTTCCACACTGTCGATTGTCACCCTTTTTGAAAATTGGTGTTATTATGGCGATCTCCCAATCCTTTGGTATGGTCTTGTTGCACCATGCTGCCTGTAGGACCCTTAAGAGTAACAGGTCGCCTGATGCTCCCATGCACTTAACCATTTCTGGTGTTATACCATCATGCCCTGCTGCTTTGCCCATCTTGATTTTCTCCAGTGCTGCCTTCAGTTCTTCCATCTTTATGTCATCTTCATCACCATTGGTTTCCTCTTCTGTGCTAGTGGTTATCATTTCTGATGCTTGACCTTGCTCACCATCAAGGAGTTCTGAGAAATATTCTTTCCATCTTTCCATTACTTCCTTCGGGGCAGTAAGCAATTTGCCTTGCTTGTCCTTTATAAATTTGAGAGGGCATTGTTTTTCCTTCCTCATGTTCTTTAGGGTCTTATAGAACAATTTCTGGTTTTCTTGTGCATCTTTTTCTAGCTTTTCTCCAAATTCTTCCCAGGACTTCTGTTTTGCGGCTTGCACTTTGTTCTTTACTTCTGTTCTGAGTGTCACATATTCTCTATATTTTTCCATTTGTCCTGTTGTGTTTTTAGCTCCTAAGTATTGTTTCCATGCCATTTTCTTCTCTCTTATTTTCTCTTTGACTTCCTCTGTCCACCAAGGTGTCCTCTTTCTCTGGTTCCCAAGTTGGACTTCACCACATGCTTCTGCAGCAGCTGTCTTTATGATATCCTTGAATTTAATCCAGAGGGTTTCCAAGTCATCAGGTTGTTCTTCTGTGTTGTTCACCGCTGCAGCAATAAGCCCCTGATATCTGGTCTTAATTTCTGGCTCTCTCAGCTTGTAGGTCCTAATGCTCATTTCTCCTGCTCGTTTACTTGGTTTCTTGCGTGATGTTGAGCAGTTCCTAGGCTGAGCAACTCTTTCAGTTGTTCGTTTGATTGTTAGCAGGTAGTGATCACTTCCAATCTCTGGCCCCCTCCAGACTCTTGCATCTCGGACATATTTGAATGAGCTTCTCCGAACAATGGCATAGTCAATCACTGACTTCTCATTCTTTGTTGGTTCACATCTAGTGTATGCATGTATGCGCTTATGGGGGAACTTTGTGTTTGTAATGATCAGATTCTGCTCACTGCAGAATCTAAGGAGTCGCTTTCCATTGTCATTGAGAGTGTCTTCTCCATATCTTCCGATAACTCCACCCCATCTAGCATGGTCATTTCCAACTCTGGCATTAAAATCTCCGAGCATGATAACTTCATCTAGGCAGTCATCCACTGTCCTTTGAAGCAGCTCGAAGAATTCCTCCTTGACCTCTGCTCTCTCATCCTCATTTGGCCCATACACTATGACCAGGTTGACTATGGTTTCTCCTTCTTTTAGTTTCACAACCATAATGCGCTCTGAGACAAAGTTCCACCCCTTGATACTATCTTTTGATTTTGGGCCACAATGCAACCCACACCCCCTTTAGCTCTTTCGGATATGGGTACACCACTGTAGAGCAGCGTGTTGCCATTGAGATCCATGACTCCTTGTCCTTTTTTTCTTTGTTTCCGTTATAGCCAGGATTTCTAGTTTTGCTTTCCTCATCTCTTCCACCAGCTCCTCTTCCTTCCCATTTATACTTCTTGTGTTCCATGTTCCATAAGTCGTAGTCCGTAGTCCGTTCCAGTTCGTCGCCTTTAGAATCAGTCCGGTTTTCTCTCTTGTGTTACTCGTAATCGTGGTTTAAAGCAAACAGGTGATTGGCCTGTTGTGCCTTTGCATGGTGGAGGGGCTGCCTCCTTACGGCCTCCATGCAGGCCACCCTCCTCCTTTTTCATCCGGGCTTGGGACCGGCATTGGCGGAGTTAAGATTGAAGGCAAAAGTGAAAATATATTGTGACAACAGGAAAGATTGAAGGAAAAAGTGAAAATATATTGTGACAACAGGAAAGATTGAAGGAAAAAGTGAAAATATATTGTGACAACAGGAAAGATTGAAGGAAAAAGTGAAAATATATTGTGACAACAGGAAAGATTGAAGGAAAAAGTGAAAATATATTGTGACAACAGGAAAGATTGAAGGAAAAAGTGAAAATATATTGTGACACCAGGAACGATTGAACGCAAAATGCAAATATATTGTGACAACAGGAAAGATTGAAGGCAAAAGTGAAAATATATTGTGACAACAGGAAAGATTGAAGGAAAAAGTGAAAATATATTGTGACAACAGGAAAGATTGAAGGAAAAAGTGAAAATATATTGTGACAACAGGAAAGATTGAAGGAAAAAGTGAAAATGTATTGTGACAACAGGAAAGATTGAAGGAAAAAGTGAAAATATATTGTGACAACAGGAAAGATTGAAGGAAAAAGTGAAAATATATTGTGACAACAGGACAAATTGAAGGAACAAGAAATAGAGGTGGACATAGAGAGAAGATAGTGGACAGTCTGATATTTTGTCATGGTCAGAAGACAGCAGTAGAATTGAAAAATGGCTTTGGAGACGAACGAACGAACGAACTTTATTTTCAAAGGGTTTAGAATTGGGCACGCAGGCCCGTCTAACATTCTGCCCTTCCTTTCTCTCATCTTCCATACTGAATCCATTTATTCTCACACGTATCCTAAGTTGTAGAGAGACACCAGGCATGGTATGTGTAAATATGTGTTTATCCATTCTTTAACTTGTATTTGTTACCATGACATTTTATTACCAAGACATCGTGGGCATCCCCCTCCAGAATTAATTCTTGTACTCGTCAGTCAGCTCTGTAGAGTTTACTAAAGCAGACAGGAGCATCATTATAGGAAGTCATTTGTCGTCAGCTTTAAACTGGTTAAACACAATTTATTTGGTGGTGTCAAATGTCTGTTGTGGAGAAAGTCCGGACATGGTCAAAGATGGGGGGAATATGCCAGTCAGTGACAAAGACAAATAAAGTTTAGGACATATGCAATCCAAACTGATAATAAAGAAATAATACAGCTGGCCGAAACAATTGACAGTCTGCTAACAACATACAACATCAGAGTCACTCTCCAGTGGATACCAGGGCACACAGACATACCAGGCAACGATAAAGCAGACAGACTAGCAAAACTAGGATCAAGCATGGTCCAAACAAACACTCCAGCAAACATGCAGACAGCTAAAATACTTCAAAGAGGAATGGCTGAACCGATGGGCAAAAGGGTCTACTGGACGTGCCTTGTATAAAGAAATGGCCCATCCCTAAAAAAATGACAACATTAATAACATACTACGTAAGGAGCAGAGCACAATCTTCCAACTAAGAACAGAGCACACCAGACTCAACAAGCACTTAAAACAAATTAAACCCCACACATGAGCCTAATTGCCGCAACTGTACCCATCCGTATGAGACAGTTCAGCATGTGCTGCTCACTTGCTCAGGACTCTCCACAGAGAGACAACAGCTATTGCTGGGCTCCCCAACAATCACAAACACTCTATACAGCACCACTCAGTAGCTGCAGAACACATGCAGGTTCTTCAGCTTGCCATTGACTGCTAAAGATCGACAAGCTCAGCAGCCCTAGTTAATCAATAACAACAAGGACATATGCAAAGAAAAAAGGGTGAGCGGGGATATATGACTATGACATTAGTAGAGAAGTCTTGGGATATAAGTAAAGGATCTACAGCATGGGCAGAGAGAGAGGGTCAAAATGTAAATCTAGGACAAGTCAAGCACATGTGCAAAAATATGTCAGTCTGTAACAATGACAAAGAGAGCCCAGGAAAGGGATGGGGGGAGAGGATTCACTCTGTAACAGTGACAAAGAGAGCCTGGGACATTGGGCAAAGAAAGGGGGAAAATTTCAGTCTGTGACAGGGACAAAAAGAGCCAGGGGCATTCTCAGAGGGAGGGGGCGCATTTTAGTCTATGACAGTGACCAACAGAGGCTGGGACATGAGTAAAGAGAAGGGGAAAAATTTCAGTCAGGGATAAGGACATAGAGAGGGGGAACATTCTTGTGTGACAATGATAGAGACTGGGGCATGGAAACTGAGAAGGGGAAAATTTTAGTCTGTGCCAGTCACAAAGAGAATCTGGGACATAGACAAAGAGAGGGGGGAGAGAAATATCAGTCTGTGACAATGACAAAGAGATTCTGGAACAGAGACAAAGAGAGGGGAAAATGTAAATTGGCTACAAAGTAAGTCTGTAAAAAGAAATAGATCAATTTCAGTCTAAATTTTTATGTAAAACTTTTGCCTCGTTTTGGCGAGGCACTGCCCGTTCAACCTAGTCAGTTATATTGGGGCGCATGTCCAAATATGAAAGACCCATAGGTCTAGATGTCATGTATGCTTTGTATTCATAATCACAAACTTCAGCAAATATATCATGGGCTGTTTTTCAATGTTTAATAAGAATCTTGAATTCTTTCTTCTTTTGTTTGTCGACTATAATGCTGTTATACCCTGTTCAACCTGAAAATTGGGGTATATTGTGCATTACATCTTGAACTCAGATTTCAGTCCTTCATGGCTGTGAAACATGGAGGGCAACAAAGTTATATAATATATTAAAATACAAAACTACATAAATATGATCATTAAGAAATAAAGTTTGATGGCAAGCTGATCAAGTGTTACTGTGGCGTATCAGGAGCATTATTTGTACATGTGAAGATGATGTAGTCAAGCTTATATACATACATAATAATATTACAGAAGTGGCAGACTTTCATAAATAGGTGCTTGCAATAGAATCTTCAAGTCCCGTGCCAAGTGGCATAAGAGATCATGCCTCTCCACAACATCCTGTCTCCAGTGCAATTGATCCATTCTGATGTTGACTTCTTTCCATGCCACTTTGTCAAACTGTCCAGTATTTGCTCTCTTTGTCTTCCCCTATCTCTTTGTCTTTCAAGCTAACCTGTTGTTATGATATATTCCAGCTTTCTTCTTCTCATAGCACACCCAAAAAAGTGAATTGCTTCTTTCTAACTTGTAAATTAAGTTTCCTTTGTGCATTGGCCTCTTCGAGGACATCCTCATTACTCTTTCTGGCTATCCATGGTTTTTTTTAACATTCTTCTGTAAAACCACGTCTCTGTGGCCTCTAGTGCCTTCCTTACTTGTTTACTAATTGTCTGTGACTCACTCCTAAATATCAGGATTGGTTCTATACTGCTGAGCATGTTCTACAGGACTGTCCTCTGTATGACCAGTTAAGAAAGATATACTGGCCCAATGACTCAACACTAAACTCAAAGCTATATGGAGCTAAAGAGGAACTTCAAACAACAGTCGAATTCATCATGAGAACTCGTCTGACGGTGTAAACATCAAAGATGCGATCGCAAGAAGAAGAAGAAGGGTTGGTTCTATATAACACTGAAGAACTTTCTTTCTTACTTCCATTGAGAAAGAATTGTTGCACAAAATATCCTTCATTTCATAGAATGCTTTTTTTTTGCCTTAGCTTGTCTGCTCTTCACTTCTGAGATGTAAAATAGATGTAGAATAGAAGGATTTAATTTGTGCGACAAAGTCACCAACGTGGAACTGATGGCAAGAGCCAGACACGTACAAGTGAAACAAGTGATGAGAAGAAGACACTTGCATTGGATTGGAAACATATTGAAGAAACCTGTTGATAGCATTACAAGGCAATCCTTGTTCTGGAACCCACAGGGTAAGAGAGGTAGAGGGGAGACCAACCATCATACGAGAGCTATTCCAAAATCAACCTTCGATTGGCTGGTAAAAATAAACTGGTTGCCATAGTGACACGGCGCATTGCCTGCAGCAATCAGAATTGTGTTATCTTGCTAAACGCAAACCCACAGTCCCAATTGTTCAGTTGTTCACAAGTAGCAACCAAGTAAACATGGACCCTGTCATCGCCACTCCCGCCAGCTGTGAGGTCTGTGGTGTGACTAATTTTCTGCAAGCAGAAGGCAACAGCGCCACCGAGATTCATCATCTATTGTGTCGTGTGTGCAGTGATAACGTTATGAGCGACAGTTCTGTGAGGGATTGGTGCACAGATGTGCATGATGAGGGTGGACAAGGAGGACACTCAACTGTGGCTGATGAACTCGTTCAAAAAGTCGACCAAGTCGTGGGTGAAAAGCGTTCTTTCACAATTTCAGATCTGTCTGCTGAATTTCTTCAAATTTCTTGGACTAGTCTGTTTTGAATTGTCACAGAGAGATTTGGTTACAAGTTCTGTGCACATTGGGTACCAAATCAACTGACACAGTGACAAAGGTCAAAGAATGGCCTCAGCTTTGACGATCCTTCTGCGCTACTGGGAAGAGGGGGATGAATTTCTCGACAGAATCATGACTGGGGACGAGACATGGGTTCAGTTCATGAATGCAGAGACAAATGAACAGTCCAAACAGTGGATGCACATTCATTCTCCAAACAAGCCCAAGAAATTCAAACAAAAATTTTTGCAGCAACAAATGATGGCTGCAGTGTTCCGGTACCGCAAGGGAATTTTGTTGACGGAATTCATGGCACCAGGGACCTCTAACCTCAGAAGTGTAATGTGAAATGCTGAAGAAGCTTCGGAGGTCGATCCAAAACAAAAGGCGTGGAATGCTCACCAAGGGCATCATTCTCCTGCACGACAACGTGCTGCCCCACACTGCGGCTTGCACAAAGGTTTTACTCTAGCAGTTCAACTGGGAGATTTTCAACCACCTCCCTTACAGCCCAGACTTAGTGCCAAGCGATTACCATCTCTTCGGCAAGATGAAGGTCTGGCTGGCTACTCAGCGCTTTGAAACCAACGAGGAGCTCATGGATGGAGTCAACATCTGGCTGGGTACCCTGGAGGTGCCATTCCTTGACGAGGGATTGCAAAAGCTGGTCCCACAGTACGACAAGTGCCTGAATGTGGGTGGCAACTATGTGGAAAAGTAATTCAGTTATGTATGTAAGTTTTGTATGTAATAAGATTTTTTTCTCTATTTTTGATTATTTTTACCAGCCAATTGGAGGTTGATTTTGGAATAGCCCTGATATGTAGAATGAAATTGAAGACAGATATTAAAGGAAGAAATGGAGAAACCTTGAATGGATGGTACATGACAGAAGGACTTGGCATGAGCCTGTTGAAGGCCTCTCTTTCTTGGGGAGTGGAAAAGTAATTTGTGAATTGACAATAGTGGTGTTTTTTTGTTGTTCATATGTTAAATCCATCTTAAGTTTTATTTTACCAATAAATATGTAGACTACTTTCTCTCTCTCTCTCTCTCTCTCTCTCTCTCTCTCTCTCTCTCTCTCTCTCTCTCTCTCTCTCTCTCTCTCTCTCTCTCTCTCTCTCTGTTTGTTTGTTTGTTTTTTTTTTAAATTTATTAAATCTATTGGAAATTTTCATTGTAAAGGGATAGTGTTACTTCAGTGAGGCATTTTTTTTTTCATCTGACTAGGTATCTAACTGGTTTGGCAATAAGCGGATCCGCTACAAGAAAAACATTGGAAAAGCTCAGGAGGAGGCCAACATGTACGCGGCTAAGGCTGCTTCAGCAGCTTCATCCCAGATGGTAACAGATCCATCCTCGCCTACAGGTAAACACCATTGCACTTTTAAAAAAAAATGGTACTCTGTTAAGTGAAAACTGATTTTCCCTCATGATTCTTAATGGCTTGGTTAAGTTTTGGTTTTAAGAACTATCTTCATTGTGCATGGACAACTCCATCAGTGCTCCGATCTCCTTCCTTGGATCACACAAGGAGGATCTCGGCACAGTGCATGAACTGAACTGTGTGACATCGGCGAGAATCGCAATGTGTGTATATAAGAATCATACATTCTGTACATATTTTTGTGATGGGTAGGTTTCTAACTTTTAAATTTCGCCAGGGCAGTGGGCTTATGGCCTACTCTTTACAATTTACAACTGCCATGGGATTTTTAATGTGGGCAACTTGAACACAAGACCTCCTATTTTTTGCTCTTATCCAGGAAGGCTATGTGGGGAATATGACATCATTAGGACCTCTGAAAAAAACTATTTCCATAAATTATATTCCTGTTTTTGGGAATCAAACCCAATAGCTTTAGAAATTGAGGTGGACGCCATACCTTAAAGCCACTCCAACTCCCTCTTAATGGCAAAATGGTACAAACTAAATTTGAATCATTTTTCGGTAGCAGTTGGTACTGGACACTCAAGACTCAAAAAGACTTTCATAGGGTTTTTTCTTCTTCCTAGTTCGCCCTCAGACTTGTACAGTAATAACTCTAATAAAGGTTGTAGTCAGCTCAAGGTTCCTGTCATCTCGTTCGCCCTCGGACTTGTACAGTAATGACTTTAATAAAGGTACTAGTCAGCTCAAGGTTCTTGTCATCTCGTTCACCCTCAGACTTGTACAGTAATGACTCTAATAAAGGTAGTAGTCAGCTCAAGGTTCCTGTCATCTCGTTCGCCCTCGGACTTGTACAGTAATGACTTTAATAAAGGTAGTAGTCAGCTCAAGGTTCATGTCATCTCGTTCACCCTCAGACTTGTACAGTAATTACTCTAATAAAGGTACTAGTCAGCTCAAGGTTCTTGTCATCTCGTTCACCCTCAGTCTTGTACAGTAATGACTCTAATAAAGGTAGTAGTCAGCTCAAGGTTCCTGTCATCTCATTTGCCCTCAGACTTGTACAGTAATAACTCTAATAAAGGTAGTAGTCAGCTCAAGGTTCCTGTCATCTCGTTTGCCCTCAGACTTGTACAGTAATAACTCTAATAAAGGTAGTAGTCAGCTCAAGGTTCCTGTCATCTCGTTTGCCCTCAGTCTTGTACAGTAATGACTCTAATAAAGGTAGTAGTCAGCTCAAGGTTCCTGTCATCTCGTTTGCCCTCAGACTTGTACAGTAATAACTCTAATAAAGGTAGTAGTCAGCTCAAGGTTCCTGTCATCTTGTTTGCCCTCAGACTTGTACAGTAATGACTCTAATAAAGGTAGTAGTCAGCTCAAGGTTCATGTCATCTCGTTTGCCCTCAGACTTGTACAGTAATAACTCTAATAAAGGTAGTAGTCAGCTCAAGGTTCCTGTCATCTCGTTTGCCCTCAGACTTGTACAGTAATGACTCTAATAAAGGTAGTAGTCAGCTCAAGGTTCCTGTCATCTCGTTTGCCCTCAGACTTGTACAGTAATAACTCTAATAAAGGTAGTAGTCAGCTCAAGGTTCCTGTCATCTCGTTTGCCCTCAGACTTGTACAGTAATAACTCTAATAAAGGTAGTAGTCAGCTCAAGGTTCCTGTCATCTCGTTTGCCCTCAGACTTGTACAGTAATAACTCTAAAAAAGGTAGTAGTCAGCTCAAGGTTCCTGTCATCTCGTTTGCCCTCAGACTAGTACAGTAATAACTCTAATAAAGGTAGTAGTCAGCTCAAGGTTCCTGTCATCTCGTTTGCCCTCAGACTTGTACAGTAATAACTCTAATAAAGGTAGTAGTCAGCTCAAGGTTCCTGTCATCTCGTTTGCCCTCAGTCTTGTACAGTAATGACTCTAATAAAGGTAGTAGTCAGCTCAAGGTTCCTGTCATCTCGTTTGCCCTCAGTCTTGTACAGTAATGACTCTAATAAAGGTAGTAGTCAGCTCAAGGTTCCTGTCATCTCGTTTGCCCTCAGTCTTGTACAGTAATGACTCTAATAAAGGTAGTAGTCAGCTCAAGGTTCCTGTCATCTCGTTTGCCCTCAGTCTTGTACAGTAATGACTCTAATAAAGGTAGTAGTCAGCTCAAGGTTCCTGTCATCTCGTTTGCCCTCAGTCTTGTACAGTAATAACTCTAATAAAGGTAGTAGTCAGCTCAAGGTTCCTGTCATCTCGTTTGCCCTCAGACTTGTACAGTAATGACTCTAATAAAGGTAGTAGTCAGCTCAAGGTTCCTGTCATCTCGTTTGCCCTCAGTCTTGTACAGTAATGACTCTAATAAAGGTAGTAGTCAGCTCAAGGTTCCTGTCATCTCGTTTGCCCTCAGACGTGTACAGTAATGACTCTAATAAAGGTAGTAGTCAGCTCAAGGTTCCTGTCATCTCGTTTGCCCTCAGACTTGTACAGTAATGACTCTAATAAAGGTAGTAGTCAGCTCAAGGTTCCTGTCATCTCGTTTGCCCTCAGACTTGTACAGTAATGACTCTAATAAAGGTAGTAGTCAGCTCAAGGTTCCTGTCATCTCGTTTGCCCTCAGTCTTGTACAGTAATGACTCTAATAAAGGTAGTAGTCAGCTCAAGGTTCCTGTCATCTCGTTTGCCCTCAGACTTGTACAGTAATGACTCTAATAAAGGTAGTAGTCAGCTCAAGGTTCCTGTCATCTCGTTTGCCCTCAGACTTGTACAGTAATGACTCTAATAAAGGTAGTAGTCAGCTCAAGGTTCCTGTCATCTCGTTTGCCCTCAGACTTGTACAGTAATGACTCTAATAAAGGTAGTAGTCAGCTCAAGGTTCCTGTCATCTCGTTTGCCCTCAGACTTGTACAGTAATGACTCTAATAAAGGTAGTAGTCAGCTCAAGGTTCCTGTCATCTCGTTTGCCCTCAGACTTGTACAGTAATGACTCTAATAAAGGTAGTAGTCAGCTCAAGGTTCCTGTCATCTCGTTTGCCCTCAGACTTGTACAGTAATGACTCTAATAAAGGTAGTAGTCAGCTCAAGGTTCCTGTCATCTCGTTTGCCCTCAGACTTGTACAGTAATGACTCTAATAAAGGTAGTAGTCAGCTCAAGGTTCCTGTCATCTCGTTTGCCCTCAGACTTGTACAGTAATGACTCTAATAAAGGTAGTAGTCAGCTCAAGGTTCCTGTCATCTCGTTTGCCCTCAGACTTGTACAGTAATGACTCTAATAAAGGTAGTAGTCAGCTCAAGGTTCCTGTCATCTCGTTTGCCCTCAGACTTGTACAGTAATGACTCTAATAAAGGTAGTAGTCAGCTCAAGGTTCCTGTCATCTCGTTTGCCCTCAGACTTGTACAGTAATAACTCTAATAAAGGTAGTAGTCAGCTCAAGGTTCCTGTCATCTCGTTTGCCCTCAGACTTGTACAGTAATAACTCTAAAAAGGTAGTAGTCAGCTCAAGGTTCCTGTCATCTCGTTTGCCCTCAGACTTGTACAGTAATAACTCTAATAAAGGTAGTAGTCAGCTCAAGGTTCCTGTCATCTCGTTTGCCCTCAGACTTGTACAGTAATAACTCTAATAAAGGTAGTAGTCAGCTCAAGGTTCCTGTCATCTCGTTTGCCCTCAGACTTGTACAGTAATGACTCTAATAAAGGTAGTAGTCAGCTCAAGGTTCCTGTCATCTCGTTTGCCCTCAGTCTTGTACAGTAATGACTCTAATAAAGGTAGTAGTCAGCTCAAGGTTCCTGTCATCTCGTTTGCCCTCAGTCTTGTACAGTAATGACTCTAATAAAGGTAGTAGTCAGCTCAAGGTTCCTGTCATCTCGTTTGCCCTCAGTCTTGTACAGTAATGACTCTAATAAAGGTAGTAGTCAGCTCAAGGTTCCTGTCATCTCGTTTGCCCTCAGTCTTGTACAGTAATAACTCTAATAAAGGTAGTAGTCAGCTCAAGGTTCCTGTCATCTCGTTTGCCCTCAGTCTTGTACAGTAATGACTCTAATAAAGGTAGTAGTCAGCTCAAGGTTCCTGTCATCTCGTTTGCCCTCAGACTTGTACAGTAATGACTCTAATAAAGGTAGTAGTCAGCTCAAGGTTCCTGTCATCTCGTTTGCCCTCAGACTTGTACAGTAATGACTCTAATAAAGGTAGTAGTCAGCTCAAGGTTCCTGTCATCTCGTTTGCCCTCAGACTTGTACAGTAATGACTCTAATAAAGGTAGTAGTCAGCTCAAGGTTCCTGTCATCTCGTTTGCCCTCAGACTTGTACAGTAATGACTCTAATAAAGGTAGTAGTCAGCTCAAGGTTCCTGTCATCTCGTTTGCCCTCAGACTTGTACAGTAATGACTCTAATAAAGGTAGTAGTCAGCTCAAGGTTCCTGTCATCTCGTTTGCCCTCAGACTTGTACAGTAATGACTCTAATAAAGGTAGTAGTCAGCTCAAGGTTCCTGTCATCTCGTTTGCCCTCAGACTTGTACAGTAATGACTCTAATAAAGGTAGTAGTCAGCTCAAGGTTCCTGTCATCTCGTTTGCCCTCAGACTTGTACAGTAATGACTCTAATAAAGGTAGTAGTCAGCTCAAGGTTCCTGTCATCTCGTTTGCCCTCAGACTTGTACAGTAATGACTCTAATAAAGGTAGTAGTCAGCTCAAGGTTCCTGTCATCTCGTTTGCCCTCAGACTTGTACAGTAATGACTCTAATAAAGGTAGTAGTCAGCTCAAGGTTCCTGTCATCTCGTTTGCCCTCAGACTTGTACAGTAATGACTCTAATAAAGGTAGTAGTCAGCTCAAGGTTCCTGTCATCTCGTTTGCCCTCAGACTTGTACAGTAATGACTCTAATAAAGGTTCTCGTTTGCCCTCAGACTTGTACAGTAATGACTCTAATAAAGGTAGTAGTCAGCTCAAGGTTCCTGTCATCTCGTTCACCCTCAGACTTGTACAGTAATGACTCTAATAAAGGTAGTAGTCAGCTCAAGGTTCCTGTCATCTCGTTTGCCCTCAGACTTGTACAGTAATGACTCTAATAAAGGTAGTAGTCAGCTCAAGGTTCCTGTCATCTCGTTTGCCCTCAGACTTGTACAGTAATGACTCTAATAAAGGTAGTAGTCAGCTCAAGGTTCCTGTCATCTCGTTTGCCCTCAGACTTGTACAGTAATGACTCTAATAAAGGTAGTAGTCAGCTCAAGGTTCCTGTCATCTCGTTTGCCCTCAGACTTGTACAGTAATGACTCTAATAAAGGTAGTAGTCAGCTCAAGGTTCCTGTCATCTCGTTTGCCCTCAGACTTGTACAGTAATGACTCTAATAAAGGTAGTAGTCAGCTCAAGGTTCCTGTCATCTCGTTTGCCCTCAGACTTGTACAGTAATGACTCTAATAAAGGTAGTAGTCAGCTCAAGGTTCCTGTCATCTCGTTTGCCCTCAGACTTGTACAGTAATGACTCTAATAAAGGTAGTAGTCAGCTCAAGGTTCCTGTCATCTCGTTTGCCCTCAGACTTGTACAGTAATGACTCTAATAAAGGTAGTAGTCAGCTCAAGGTTCCTGTCATCTCGTTTGCCCTCAGACTTGTACAGTAATGACTCTAATAAAGGTAGTAGTCAGCTCAAGGTTCCTGTCATCTCGTTTGCCCTCAGACTTGTACAGTAATGACTCTAATAAAGGTAGTAGTCAGCTCAAGGTTCCTGTCATCTCGTTTGCCCTCAGACTTGTACAGTAATGACTCTAATAAAGGTAGTAGTCAGCTCAAGGTTCCTGTCATCTCGTTTGCCCTCAGACTTGTACAGTAATGACTCTAATAATGGGATTAGTCAGCTCAAGGTTCCTGTCATCTCGTTTGCCCCTCAGTCTTCTACATTAATGACTCTAATAAAGGGTAGTAGTCAGCTCAAGGTTCCTGTCATCTCGTTTGCCCTCAGACTTGTACAGTAATGACTCTAATAAAGGTAGTAGTCAGCTCAAGGTTCCTGTCATCTCGTTTGCCCTCAGACTTGTACAGTAATAACTCTAATAAAGGCAGTAGTCAGCTCAAGGTTCCTGTCATCTCCAAATAGTTTTTCATGGAGAGAAGTGGGTTGTTGCCATATGCTACTCTGTTCACTGCTGCATGTTGGGCAGGACTGCAGCAGATGTTCGAGTGGCTAGTGCCACAGGTGCAGAGATCTGTTGGACCAATCCTGTACTTGTGGTATAGATGGTTCCTCTACCTATTGTATCCAGTACGTAAGTGGAAAATGATGACCTGGTCTTGCCTAGATAGCTGGTGATAGGCATCATTTTTTTAACCTTTAGCACTCTTCCGGCGAGACATATCGCCGAGGTAACCTATTTTCTGCCAGCTGGAGGCGATATGTTTCGCCTTGCGGCTGCGGGTGCGGGATGAGATTTTTGTCTTTATAAGCGCTGATATCGGTTCTCAGAATATGTTTGATGGCTGAGATGGAAACGAAAGTAGAATGGCTTTTCTAGTATGTAAAATGTTAGGGGTTAGGATTAGGATTTATTGGAAAGATTTAGGATTAACGGTCGAATGTCACTGCTGACGAGAGCGTTTATTCCTTTGCTACTGATGATGGGTGTAACGAAAAGATCGTCATTTGATTTGTATTGGTCTATTGGTCAAATGACTTTCATTGAGATGCAAGGGATATAGACCCTTCGTTTGCTGGTTATTTTTTTAAATTTTTTTTTTAATTTTAAAATTTAAAAAAAATTTTTTTTATTATTTTAAATTTTTTTTTCGTTTTTTTCATCTTTCCTTTCCTCTCTTCCTATCACATCTAACATGTACACAAACAAATTTTATATCATCAGATTCACCATTCATTTATTTATATAAATTCCAAAAATGATAGCAATTGACCAAGAAACACAAAAACTATAGACATTAAGGGTCACCCACTATAGAAACGGGACGCTGTGAAAAAGAATGCAGCTGCAGGCGAAAATTTTCGCCAAAGAATGCAGCGTGCTAAAGGTTAAATGGCCTGGGTGCTGTTTTTCCCATTTGGACTTGAATGTGGCTTTTATAATTGTTTAAGCCATTTCATAAGTTGCAACCTCATCATATAAAGCAAATTGCTACATGAATCACCACTGTAGGAGTATGGTGATTGATTCAGGCTTCCTGCAAGGATGCCTAGTGCTCTTGAAGGAGTCCTCTTCTACTTGAATCCTTAGCCCCTGACTGACAAAGCAGCCAGTGGTCATCACACCTAGTGACATCTTTAGGCCAGCAACAGTCTCCCATTTTGCTCAGTCTGTCACCATCCTTCTTGCCATGCCCCAAATTTGGTTCATGCTTTGTATCTCTGCCTCCACCGTTCTCCGCCAGGTTGTCGTTGGTCTGCTTCTCTTTCGCCATCCTTCTGGGGTCTATAGCATAGCAGTTCGGGTGATGGTGTCATGGTTCTTCAGGGAGTGGAAAGAGGAAAATTAATCAATGTAGATATGAACTGAGAACTTACGAAACAGTTTAATTTGCAGGTTTAAGTAACTGTTGTCTTCTGTCATCCCTGTCGCAGATGACAGGTAAAGAGGTAATATTACTTTGACATGGGCAAGATGAAGGCAGAGAGAGTTTTGGGCAGTGGGCAAAGAAAGTGAAAAGTGTCCGCCAGTAACTTGGGCTAATAGATGGACCAGTAACTTGGGCTAAAAGAGGGACCAGTAACTTGGGCTAATAGAGGGACCAGTATCTTGGGCTAATAGAGGGACCAGTAACTTGAGCTAATAGAGGGACCAGTAACTTGGGCTATAGAGGTACCAGTAACTTGGGCTAATAGAGGGACCAGTAACTTGGGCTATAGAGGTACCAGTAACTTGGGCTAAAAGAGGGACCAGTAACTTGGGCTAATAGAGGGACCAGTATCTTGGGCTAATAGAGGGACCAGTAACTTGAGCTAATAGAGGGACCAGTAACTTGAGCTAATAGAGGTACCAGTAACTTGAGCTAATAGAGGGACCAGTAACTTGAGCTAATAGAGGTACCAGTAACTTGGGCTAATAGAGGGACCAGTAACTTGGGCTAATAGACGTACCAGTAACTTGAGCTAATAGAGGGACCAGTAACTTGGGCTAATAGAGGGACCAGTAACTTGGGCTAATAGAGGGACCAGTAACTTGGGCTAAAAGAGGGACCAGTAACTTGGGCTAATAGATGGACCAGTATCTTGGGCTAATAGAGGGACCAGTAACTTGAGCTAATAGAGGTACCAGTAACTTGGGCTAATAGATGGACCAGTAACTTGAGCTAATAGAGGGACCAGTAACTTGAGCTAATAGAGGGACCAGTAACTTGAGCTAATAGAGGTACCAGTAACTTGAGCTAATAGAGGTACCAGTAACTTGGGCTAATAGAGGTACCAGTAACTTGGGCTAATAGAGGGACCAGTAACTTGGGCTAATAGAGGGACCAGTAACTTGGGCTAATAGAGGTACCAGTAACTTGGGCTAATAGATGGACCAGTAACTTGGGCTAAAAAAGGGACCAGTAACTTGGGCTAATAGATGGACCAGTATCTTGGGCTAATAGAGGGACCAGTACCTTGAGCTAATAGAGGTACCAGTAACTTGGGCTAATAGATGGACCAGTAACTTGAGCTAATAGAGGGACCAGTAACTTGAGCTAATAGAGGGACCAGTAACTTGAGCTAATAGAGGGACCAGTAACTTGAGCTAATAGAGGTACCAGTAACTTGGGCTAATAGAGGGACCAGTAACTTGGGCTAATAGAGGTACCAGTAACTTGAGCTAATAGAGGTACCAGTAACTTGAGCTAATAGAGGTACCAGTAACTTGGGCTAATAGAGGGACCAGTAACTTGGGCTAATAGAGGGACCAGTAACTTGGGCTAATAGAGGGACCAGTAACTTGAGCTAATAGAGGGACCAGTAACTTGGGCTAATAGAGGGACCAGTAACTTTGGCTAATAGAGGGACCAGTAACTTGGGCTAATAGAGGGACCAGTAACTTGGGCTAATAGAGGGACCAGTAACTTGGGCTAATAGAGGTACCAGTAACTTGGGCTAATAGATGGACCAGTAACTTGAGGTAATAGAGGTACCAGTAACTTGGGCTATAGAGGTACCAGTAACTTGGGCTAATAGAGGGACAAGTAACTTGGGCTAATAGAGGTACCAGTAACTTGGGCTAATAGAGGTACCAGTAACTTGAGCTAAAAGAGGTACCAGTAACTTGGGCTAATAGAGGGACCAGTAACTTGAGCTAATAGAGGTACCAGTAACTTGGGCTAATAGAGGGACCAGTAACTTGGTGTTACGTCATATTTGAAGTTACAGTTAGGTGTTAAGGATTTTGGTGTACGTGGCTGGAGTTTGTTAGTAAGTAGGTTAAGGTCATGAGATACATGACGTGTATATACATGTGTGTGGGTAGAGAATGGTGTAACTCTGTTTGGAGTGTATTTTTATTGAAGTATGCAAGCTTGGAATGTTATATTTAAAAGTTCACTGTTAGAAGCACGCAGTATGGTTGAAGATTACTCAGGGGCGTTCATGTGTGAATTGAGGTTTACGGACATGAGAAAAGCGTGCAGAGTGAATCAAGTTAGCATACTCATCAGAGAAGAATACTGAGTTGTTAAAAGAGAGTCTGTGGCCATCCATTGAGGGAGACGGTTGGTGTGTTTCTAGAGTATGTGAATAGTGTATGTGATTTTCATTATAATATATTGGATGTGACGCGATGATGTACCGTGTAAGGTGTATTTACAAGGCCTTTAAATATTATTATTTATAAGCGCATTGTGGGTTTCCCGCGCTGTAAAGTTCAGGAGGAACTTGGATGGATGGTGATTAGACCAGAGGTATTGATATATGGTTATTATTTGAATGCGCATTGTGTGCTTTCCCGCGCTAATAGAAGGTCTACGTTATAAGACCCTGGCTGTTCCAGTGTTTGGAAGCCTAATAAGAGCTTTGATAGAAAGCTGGTGTGTATTGACACTATAAGCGCGTTGTGTGGTTTTCCCACGATGTGAAGTTCTGGAGGAACTTGGATGCCTGGTGGTTAGACCAGAGATAGAAATATATGTGCGAGGAGTGAATGCCGCACTTACATTGTATTACATTGTATACAGACCATATAGAGATTTATGTGCGAGGAGTGAATGCCGCACTTACATTGAATATAGATCAGAGATAGAGATTTAGATTTGGCTAGCACATTTGCGTAAGCACATAGTTAAATCAGTGAATTTTCTACACTTGGGCTAATAGAGGGACCAGTAACTTGGGCTAATTGATGGACCAGTAACTTGGGCTAATAGAGGCAATTTATTAGCCTGTATTCATCATCATCATGTTCCCTGTCTCCTTATAGAGCATAAATTCACTGCTGGACGCCTGCACCAAGCAGTCACATGATGTTGCAGCAGTGGTTTCTATGGCAAGTCATGTGACATGATTGAGATTGGTAGACCATGTGCACAACCTCAAATTAGTGGCCTTATACGACATGACCGGGACAGTTAGAGGGAATTATATTGGCCTGTGGTGGGGGGGGGGGGGGGGGGGTGGGGGGGGGGGGGGGGGGGGGGGGGGGGATATGTTAGTAAATCTTAATATATGTTTATATATAGATGTAACCATTTTTTTAAAAAATGGTTGGGGCTGGCATTTCCATCATGTAAAACAAATTGCTACAGAAACTTACTACAGGAGCATGACCTTTGACACAGACTTCCTGCAAGAACCCACTGTAGTGTCAACTCCCTGCTGTTTAAGACATGACAAAAAAATGAATAGGAAATTTAAATGAAGGACTTAACAAAAACCGTCTTCTTGCAGGTTCGAGTAACTATAGTCTTCCGTCATCCCAGTCGCAGATGACAGGCCAGGGAGGCATGTACATGAACCTGAATGGAGGAGAGGGCTACCCAGGTGGAGAGAATTCTGTAGGTGTTCCTTGTGTGTAGAGAGTTTGCATGTACTGTTCTACATAGAGAATGTTCTCAGATCTGTATCTCTAGGCCTCCAATTATTCATTTCATTTACGCTTTTGCATTGTGAGCTTAGCCATCTGTGATTCACACTTTCAGTTTTTTTTTTTTTTATATAAATAAAACGTGTGAAAGAGTGGAAAATTTTTTTTTTTTGTCCTTACTTAAAGCGTGTTCTCATCTTTTCTCTGCTACTGCATTACTTTTACAAATCCTAACACAGTGTAGTCTTTCTTCTTTTTCTTTTGATCCTTAGCCGCTGACTATCAAAGCAGTTAGTGGCCATCACGCCTGGTGGAATGTTGTAGGGGAGCAACAAACTGCTATTTATTTGTTCCTGTTTCTGCAACGATTAAGATTTTTTTTTACATAGACAGGGGTGTCGGTCCTGTGCCAAAACCCCCAACCTGGAGGACCAGGGTACCAGCTTTTTTCCAACCCTTACCTACACGTGCAGACCTGTCCAGCTTGGTTGAACCTGCCAGGAGTAAAACTCCCGCTGGCATAGCTCTAAGGGTTGTTAGGGAACGCAAGCCGACGTTCCGCTACACAGTATAGGTATCATTATGGCAGAACACAGTGTAGTACAAACTTCAAATACAGACTGTCCTTGGCTTACGATTAGGTTCTGTGCCGATGATCCCATTGTAAGCCAGAAATCACTATGTAATGTATTAACCAAATGTATATGTTTACAACTAACATGCCTGAATGCTAGAATGTGTAGTTATACAAACGGTCCTCGAATTACGTCAGAGTTCCATTCTGATGATTTAATCGTAAGCATATATGGTCGGAAGTGGGAAATCACTGTATATATTAAATGAACCAGAAGGAATTGTAAACCATTAATACGCTAAAATGTGTACGTTTGTTTGTTATATTTTTTTAAACTAATTTCATTCTTTGTATATAGTGAAATGATACAATGTACGAATTATAAAATAAATTTACTGTACTGTGTCGTAGTGTACTGTAATAAATAATGATACATGAGTGCACAGTATTATAATATCATTAAAGTGAAGACCGTCAAACGTGCGAGTGGTTGTAGGTAGCAAACATTAAAAGTCAAGGACAGCCTGTATTTTTAAACAAATGTTACTCTTTCTTGTAGTGAAATAATACATTGTTCAAATTATAGCATAAAATTACTGTACAGTACGGTAGTGTACAGTAATAAATAATGAAACATGAGTGTTCAGTGCTTTCGTGCACTTACCAATGGTTAGAGATTAAGACTAAAACAAAATGGCTGCCTTGCAGCAGCGTGCCCAGCCAATTTTATAGTGCAGTGGATTGAGCGGTCATCATTTGACTTTACATCCAAATGTCCAGAGTCAAAAATAATAAAGAAGAATGTAATGGGATGGCCATCATTACAAATGGTTCTAACTCGATGACAGCTTTTCGGTCATAATAGCTTTTGCTACTTTTTTCCCCCTTTGTTGCCAATTAAAGTACCAGGAAGTGCAATAAAAACTTGACGTTAGCTATTTGAAAAAGGATAATTTTTGTCATGTGGGAAAACAATTTACTGATAAATAGCACTCACATTACTTAGTCATTCCTCGTCTACCTTGGGGTGTAGAGGCTTGTCAGAGAGAGTGCCATGCTATCCTATTGGCTGTCTTCCTCCTGGCCTAGTTCCAGTTCAGTCCTTTGTCCCTGAAAGATTGTCTGATGTCCTCCCAGCAAACTTTGGGTTGTCCGCTAATAAATAGGTGTACACTGTTCACAACTTACAGTGGATTGTCACATAAATAAATTCAGAAATTTTGTTTATAACCAGCTTATAAAGAAGTGGCATAGAATGGTAATTGATCACCTGGGTAAGGCCTCGTTTAAAAAAAATGTAGACATTTAAGTTTAAATTGATGTGGTAATTAATTGAGGAATATAAATTATGGTTAAGCACAGGCTTATGAACAATGAACAATTAGGTATAAAATGGACAAATGGAAAATTCCTGGGGGACCTGGATTTCGCAGATGATTTAGCATTCTTAAGTTCAACACCCAGACAATCCCAAGAAACAGTAAATAATTTGTGTCATCTCTCGGTTAAAATAGGTCTCCAAATAAATGCCTCTAAAACTAAAGCTATGAACTTTTCTAACGAGACCTTTGATATCATCTTGAACGGGGAAAAACTACAGAAAGTTAAGTTTCAATTATTTAGGCAGTAAAATGGCTCAGAATGGTGACACAACAAGAGAAATCCATACTAGAATTGCTTTGGCAGCTAGCGCCTTCAATAGATTATCTAACATTTGGAAATTACGATCATTGAATATACATACCAAGCTTCGTCTGTTTAATTCAAATGTTATCTCAGTGTTAACATACGGCTGTGAGAGTTGGAAAATAACAAAATCATTGGAGAACAAGCTGAATACATTCGAGAACAAATGTCTTAGAAAACTCATGAAAAACATCAGTTGGAAAGAATTCAAGACTAATCGACAAATAAGAGAAGACTCTAGGCAGAAATATGTCTCCGACTATATAAGGAAAAGACGATGGTCATATATCGGTCATGTCCTACGAATGCAAAACAACAGTATACCACAACAGGCGCTCACTTGGGTTCCTGAGGGTAAGCGGAAAAAAGGAAGACCAAAAGAAACACTCAGAAGAAAACAATAATAAGAGAAGGAAGAACGTTGGGCCTAAATAATGTGCAAGAGTTAAGAGGAGTGGCGTCACAACGAACAACCTGGAGAGCACTGGTTTCTGCCTTATGCGCCGTGTTTGGTGCTTAAAGAATTTATTATTATTATTATTATAGACCGAAATAGTTCTCGCGGTGGGGGGTAGGGGGGGGGGGGGGGGGGGGGGGGAGGGGGGCAGGGATGACAGAAAAAAAGGGGGGGGTGGGGGGGGGGGAGGGGGGGGGTGGCATGAACAGCCGTCAAAAATGACTGCTAAGGAATGACTGCATTTTAGCAGTGTGACATAAGTGTTATAATATATAAGTGTTATAATATATAAGTGTTATAATATATAAGTGTTATAATATATAAGTGTTATAATATATAAGTGTTATAATATATAAATGTTATAATATATAAGTGTTGCGTATTAAAATGAAATGTCAAAGATTTGGCCAATGATTTGTCTAGAAGTAAAACATGTAATGGAAGAGTGAACCTTCACCAACTGAAGCTCCAATTCATTTGACAACACATGATTTATTTTCCAAAACATAGCTCCAAACATTTGTGGACGATCAATGTATAATATGTGACTATTGGCCATGCACTCTGCCTTTGTAGTGGATATGACACAAGATGCTAACTGTCCTGCCTGTCTTAAGTCCGCACTGAAGTCGTCTAACTCGACATGTTGAAGTTATTACAAATCAATATATGTAGGAAAACATACTTCCTTCTTTAATATTTCATCTGGAAATCACACACATCTGCTGATGCCTCAAAATGTTGAATCACACAGCAGACATACATCTCAAAATCTGGAGCTTCTACGGACACGTCCACACTTGACTGAAACACAATTAAAAAAGCCACTAGCAGACGACATTTCAATTCTGCATATGTTTGCATCGTCTGCTTGCATTATTATCAATGTCATACTTTATTTGCCGTAGCTCCGTATAATATCGCTTTGTTAGAGCATAATAAAGCTTTCTACAAGCAAACCCATTGTGGTATTCAAAATTAACCATAACAATAAGAAATGAAAGTCTTG
This sequence comes from Oreohelix idahoensis, assembly GCA_024509875.1. NCBI lineage: Eukaryota > Metazoa > Mollusca > Gastropoda > Stylommatophora > Oreohelicidae > Oreohelix > Oreohelix idahoensis. Next base: position 83,000 of record JAMPIV010008696.1, read on the forward strand.
TATAATATAAGTAATGAGAGTCTTGTATAATATAAGTAATGAGAGTCTTGTATAATATAAGTAATGAGAGTCTTGTATAATATAAGTAATGAGTCTTGTATAATATAAGTAATGAGAGTCTTGTATAATATAAGTAATGAGAGTCTTGTATAATATAAGTAATGAGAGTCTTGTATAATATAAGTAATGAGAGTCTTGTATAATATAAGCAATGAGAGTCTTGTATAATATAAGCAATGAGAGTCTTGTATAATATAAGCAATGAGAGTCTTGTATAATATAAGTAATGAGAGTCTTGTATAATATAAGTAATGAGAGTCTTGTATAATATAAGTAATGAGAGACTTGTATAATATAAGTAATGAGAGACTTGTATAATATAAGTAATGAGAGTCTTGTATAATACCACTTTATCTTGGTATACACAAGTCAGGAGCGTGAGATTGACAGAGTAGTTAGAGCACTGGTCTCTCACATCACAGGTGCTGGGCTTGAATCACGGTACTAACATGCTCCAGTCTACCAAGCTGTAAATGGGTACCTGCCTCTGCTGTTTGAATTTGGAAAGAAAAAGGCAGCAAGGATGGGAACTGGTTATTCCCACCTCTCAATGCTGGACTAGTGTTGAAGTCTCTAACACACCACTCCCCTACAGCAGTATCTGCTATGGGACTACCATTTTTACATGTCAGAATAAAGTCACTTACATGTTACATCCATTTTTACACATCAGAATAAAGTCACTTACATGTTACATCCATTTTTACACATCAGAATAAAGTCACTTACATGTTACATCAATTTTTACACGTCAGAATAAAGTCACTTACATGTTACATCCATTTTTACATGTCAGAATAAAGTCACTTACATGTTACATTCATTTTTACATGTCAGAATAAAGTCACTTACATGTTACATCCATTTTTACACGTCAGAATAAAGTCACATGTTACATCCATTTTTACATGTCAGAATAAAGTCACTTACATGTTACATCCATTTTTACGTGTCAGAATAAAGTCACTTACATGTTACATCCATTTTTACACATCAGAATAAAGTCACTTACATGTTACATCCATTTTTACACGTCAGAATAAAGTCACTTACATGTTACATCCATTTTTACACGTCAGAATAAAGTCACTTACATGTTACATCCATTTTTCAGAACATATTTTAAAAGCTCCATTCATAACTGGATTAGCCAGTACTAATTATACGTACAATTCAAAAGCACGGATATCCTTTTGGAATAAAATGGTTTGAATAAATTGATCTTACTCATTAGCTGAGTGCCGAAAGTATTGCTTTGTATATACATGTTTGTTAATGTATAAGGGATATTAAGATACATTAGCCAACCTGCTATTGCTTCCATCTTTCATATATGAGTTGTTAATATTGATTATATTGAAACTATTTGCCTGTGCATGCAGTAGAATGATGTAATAATTTTAACCCTTTACCTACGGGGGGAAATAGAAACTTACTTACTTAGTTGTTCCTCTTCTGCTGTGAGGTGTAGAGGTTTGAAAGAGAGATTGCCATACTATCCTGTTTGTTGTCTTCCTCCTGACCTGGTTCCATTCTAGTCCTCGGTCCTTCAGAGATTGTCTTACGTTGTCCTCCCAGCAGACTGTGGGTCATCCTGGAGGTCTAGAACCCTGGCTCTTAGCCTCCCATACCTGCCGTGGCAGCTGATCTTCTCCCATTCTGCAGACATGGCCAGACCATCTTAGTCAGGGACTATTCTACTTGAGTCAGCAGGGGTTTTTAGGCCTTAGCATATCATCTGGTTGCGGACCATGTCTCTTCTTGTTACTTCAACCACCTTTCTCAGATACCTCATTTCTGAGGTTTGGATCTGACTTTTGTGGGTTGTAGAAACGTTTATGAATCCTGTTTTGGTGAAAGTGGCCTCCAAATATTGTAGAACGGGCAAGTGCCTCAGTTTGAGGTACTAAACTGTTGTTGCATCATGCTCCTGAAGGAGCAATAGAGAAATGGAGAAAGAAGAAAACTTTAGTGATGAGCATTAGTTTTTTTGGTATACTTATTTATTTAAATACACATATCAGGTTGAGCAGTTTGTTTGTAAAGCGGGTAGAGCTGTTGCCTCTCTCTGCAAAGCTACCGGGTTCCAGGTTTGATATCTGGTAGCATTATGCACAAATCTAGCCAGTTGTTAAGAGAAATAAATATAATAATATAGTAAATTTATAAATAAAATATGATAATATAGTAAATTTATAAATTTACTCGTATAAATTTTAAAAAAAAGAAAATGTTACTGGTTACTTGACTGTGCTCTTGAGTTAGGGAAAGCAAAGGCAGCCACAAATGGAAATAGCGGTTGTAATCATCATTTACCTTTGTGCTCCGTATGGAGCCACAATTACAGCTGGTCCCCTTCCAAGAAGCCTGCAGAAGGCAGTCACATGATCTTTGTATGAGGGAAGGTAAAAAAGTAATGCCTCCTATTTTTTATGTATGTAAATACTGCATTGGTGTGTAATTTGTAAATTTAGCAGGATTCCTCAAACACTCTTCTGCACTGTATAGCATTACCAACCTCTTTCAGTAACAGGTGGCACCACTGTAACAGTTTAAAAATGGCTGCCAAAGACGTTCGGTTAAAACAATGTTATGTCATAGAATTCCTCAATGCTGAAGGCGAGACCCCAATTCGCATCCACGAACGTTTGAAGAATGTTTATGGAGATTCAACGGTGGATGTTAGCACTGTCCGACATTGGGTACATTGTTGTGACGAAGCTGAAGTAGGTCAATCCTCAATGGCTGACGCAAAGCGGACTGGTCATCCGTCTACCGCAGTGACTCCACACAACATTCATCGAGTTGATGGCATCATTCGTGGTGACCGTCGGGTAACACTGGATGAACTTTCTTCCATGTTGTCCATTAGTAAAGGCAGTGTCCAGAACATCATTAAAGACCTGGGTTATTCAAAAGTTTGTGCACGGTGGGTACCCAGAATACGCCTAGCTGAGCCACAATTGGATGAGGTCCAGTGCGGATTCCGAGCAAACCGAAGTACTCAAGACCTAATCTTCACACTCAGACAGCTGAGTGAAAAGGCCCTTGAGTATAAGAGTGAGATCCATCTTTGTTTCATAGATCTGGAAAAGGCGTTTGACAGGGTCCCCTGGAGCAAACTTTGGGACTGTTTGGCAAGGAAGAATATTCCAGCACCTCTGATTCATGCTATACAGAGCTTCTACAAGTCTTGCAGAAATTATGTGAGGACAGCAAACCATAAGTCAGAAGAGTTCAGGACCACCACTGGTGTAAGACAAGGTGATATCCTATCACCTTACCTCTTCATACTCCTTATGGACGATGTCATCAAGGCATGTAAGGAGAGAACAAGAAAGTATTCAGTGGGGTACTGGAAGATGAGACAGGTCTATATTTCAGAGCTGGCATTTGCTGATGATGTTGCCCTGATTGCTAAATCAGAGGCACATCTCCAATCCAACCTGCAAGTCTGGAAGGAAGAGCTGGAGAAGAGAGGGATGGTCATAAGCAGCTCTAAAACAAAATCCATGGTGATATCACGAGAAGAAAGAAAACATCAGATTAAGTTGGGAGAACAGGTCCTGGAGCAGGTCGACCACTTTAAATATCTCGGAGCTATTATAGACCGAAAGGGAGACATCAAAGAAGAGTTGGCCACTCGAAAAGCAGCGGCTGGGAGACTTTTTCAAGCCATAAATCGTGGATTCCTCAGCAAGAAAGAGGTTGGTAAGAAAACGAAGATGGCTGTATACCGCTCCACCTATGCCCCAGTCTTGACATATGGATGCGAGTCGTGGGCAATGACTACAACCCACAAAAGCCAGATCCAAACCTCAGAAATGAGGTATCTGAGGAAAGTGGTTGAAGTAACAAGAAGAGACATGGTCCGCAACCAGACGATCCGTCAAGGCCTAAAATCCCATCCGCTGCAGACCCAAATAGAACAGTCCCAACTAAGATGGTTTGGCCATGTCTGCAGAATGGGAGAAGATCGGCTACCACGACAAGCATGGGAAACAAAGAGCCAGGGATCCAGACCTCCAGGACGACCCAGAGTCCGCTGGGAGGACAACATTAGACAATCTTTGAAGGACCGAGGACTAGAATGGAACTAGGCCAGGAAGAAGACAGCTGATAGAATGGTCTGGCGCTCTCTCTTCCAAACCTCTACACCTCACGGTAGAAGGGGAACGACTAAGTAAGTAAGTAAGGGTACCCAGAATGTTGACAGAGAGACATAAAGAAACAAGGAAAACCATAGCCATCAACCTATTGCACCGTTACAAAACTGAAGGAGAAGAGTTTTTGTCGAATATTGTGACAGGTGATGAGACTTGGGTTCATTTTTTTTTAACCAGAATCCAAGAGGCAGTCAATGGAATGGCATCACACAACATCACCGACAAGAAAGAAGTTCGAAAGTTCACCATCTGTAGGGAAAGTTATGGCCTCCGCGTTTTGGGATGAGAAGGGTGTGATTCTTCTCGAGTTCTTGGAACAGGGAAACACGGTGAATGCAGACCGTTACATTGAAACTTTGAAGAAGCTTAGAGGTCGTCTTCGGCGACTTTACCCATTAAAAGATCAGAGAACTGCACTATTGTTGCTCGATAATGCCATGCCACACACCGCTAAACGAACCATTGATGCGATTGCAGAAATTGGATGGACATTATTACCACATCCCCCTTACAGTCCCGATCTTGCATCTTCTGACTTCCATCTATGTGGACCACTGAAAGAAGATCTTCTCGGACATCACTTTGAGGACACCGAGACTCTTAAACGCGCCGTACGCCAGTGGTTTAGGAAAAAAGGACACAAATTTTTACCATGCGGGGATACATGCCCTTGTAAGAAGATGGACAAAAACTGTAACAAATAACGGAGACTACATTGAGAAATACATTTTTGAAGTTCAGACTTGGGGCTACATTTCAATGTGAATTTTATCTGTTTTCTTGCCTATTGAATGAAATTAAAAATTACGAGGCATTACTTTTTGACTGTCCCTCATAGCTGTGGTTTGTCTGGCAATTTTCTGATGCATCATGCTGTTGCCAGCACATGCACAACCTTATATGTCACCTTGTATGTCACCTTATATGTCACCTTGTATGTCACCTTGTATGACACCTTATATGTCACCTTGTATGTCACCTTGTATGACACCTTGTATGTCACCTTGTATGTCACCTTGTATGTCACCTTGTATGTCACCTTGTATGACACGCCCTGACAGTGGCAGGAGTTCTATCTCTATTCTGTCTTGGTCTCATGAGAGAGAAAGCTGCCCCCCCCTCCCTGAGAACTACACCGCTCACCCCATTTCATAAAGCTGGACCTAGTATGGTGTGGTCTCTAACACTTCTCTCCCCTAGAAAGTTTCTGTTATGGGAATTACCTTTACCATTACCTTTTTTAACTGGTTTGTTGTAAACAGATTTATGACTTTGTCAGTCTTCCTGTATGTTTCTTAACCCAGGGATTCTAGAACATAAACTGCTTTGAAATGCTCTCAGCCGGTTTCCTCCGTGTGTATGTGTCCTATCCCTCACCAGCATCATCTACTCATCTCTTGTTGCACTGACATTTGTCTGGTTCTTGTCGTCAGTTCCACATTAGTGATCTTGTTGTACCATTTTAATCCCTACCATCCTACGGAAGCACCCATTTATGAAAGTCTGTATGTTGTTTTTGTTATTCTGCACATTTCACAGCCTTTCTTTTTCTTTGATTCTTAACCGCCGCCCGTCAAAGCAGTCAGTGGCCATCATGCTTGGTAGGTTTCTTGTAGGGCAGCCACAAACTGCTTCCTCTTTGCTCAGTTGGTGGCCGTCCTTCATGCAGTGCCCCAGCTCTAGTTCATTCTTTGTATCTTGGCCTCCACAGTTCTCCGCCAAGTTGTTTTAGGTCAGCCTCTCTTTCACTTTCCTTCAGGGGTCCATAGCATAGCTGTTCTTTTGATGGCATCGGGGTCTTTTCTGAGGACATGGCCAACCAAACTCCAGCATCTGCCAGCTATAATGGTGTGCGTGTCCTCTTGGTTGCTCCGAGTAAGCAGTTCTTGGTTGGTGATGGTATTTGGCCAACAGATTCTGAGAATTTTCCTTAGGCAGATTGTATGGAAAGAGAACAATTTCAACATTTCCTTCACTGTTAATCTCCAGCATTCCACACCATAGAGAAGCACAGAAAGTACACAGCTCTCATCACAGCCTTTACTACCTTGATATTTGTAACTGTCTGCACAACCTTTATATTAGTTGCCTGTTACAGCATTCCTGAGGGATCAGTAGTCCTGTTCTTTCATATATTTCCTGATAGAAGCATCCATTTGATGATAGAAGCATCCATTTGATGATAGAACTACCATCATGTGAAATTATAAAATATAAAAGTTTCAGCATAATGAAGCATCCACTTGATGATAGAACTACCATAATGTGAAATTATAAAATATAAAAGTTCTAGCATAGTGAAGCATCCATTTGATGATAGAACTACCATAATGTGAAATTATAAAATATAAAAGTTCTAGCATAGTGAAGCATCCATTTGATGATAGAACTACCATAATGTGAAATTATTCAATATAAAAGTTCTAGCATAGTGAAGCATCCATTTGATGATAGAACTACCATAATGTGAAATTATAAAATATAAAAGTTCTAGCATAGTGAAGCATCCATTTGATGATAGAACTACCATAATGTGAAATTATAAAATATAAAAGTTCTAGCATAATGAAGCATACATTTGATGATAGAACTACCATAATGTGAAATTATTAAATATAAAAATTCCAACATAATGAAGCATCCATTTCTCATGACAATTTAAGTCAGTGGTTGTCAACTATTTGACTACCTTACCTACTTACTTAGTCGTTTCCCTTCTACCCTGGGGTGTAGAGGTTTACCAGATAGAGTGCCATACTATCCTGTTGGCTGTCTTCCTCCTGGCCTGGTTCCAATCTAGTCTTCGGACGCTGGTGACACATGCAATAAATACAGGAATTCAGTCAAGGGCATGCCGCTAAAAACTTTGAGTAAAGCATGTGATCCATTGCAGTATTTCCTATAATCCTATTTTGATCTCTACCTGTAGGTTTGAGAATCACTGGTTTACGGGATATGATGTTTTAACGAATGTTAAAAATGTTTGCGTGTGCATGTGTTTGTAATGTTTTTGCCTTTTTGTAGCTTCTCGGCTTCTTTTACTAAAATAACTCTGTTCATATTTTGTTTTTAGGCTTCCAGTGGGTACAAGCATTAGCCACATAGAAAATGAAAGATTAAAATAGTAATACTTTTCTAAAATGTGAAAAAAAAATCTAACGTGATCTTTATATGCGCCAGATTGTATGACGTAACAGAAAATTTAGATAAATGTTCATTTAATTTGGTTGTAATTTTTTTTTAATGTCTTCTTTCTATTTTTAATATTCTTCCTGTTTATGAATATTTTCAGTGGGGACTTGAAGACTCCGAGTGAATACTAAGATAGAAGTGAGAATATATTTCTTTTCCCCATTTCTTGTGCAGCATAAATAATTGAAGTTTTACATTTATTTTGCTTTGCAAGTTTTTTTGAGTTTTCCTTAGTTTTTTTTTTTTGGGCTTGTGCTTTCAACTTTGTTTAAAGAATTATTTCTTGGTTGCGTTTCACTGTCATTTCATTTAAAAAAAAAAAAAATCTTATTTCACAAATAGGTATTGTATTTTTATTTGTAAGGAATAATAAGTTATGGTTCAGAGATGAAATACCTTCAGATGGTTTGTGTTTTCATTTTAGCAGTAGCCTAATGCTTTGTTTAAAGATTATTTCTTGTGCCGTTTCTTTTTATTTGGTTGTTTCGCTGTCATTTTTTTTTTTAAATGTGGTTTTACAAAAAATACTATGTTTTTATTTGTAAGGAATAATAGTGTATGACTAAGAGAAAAAATTGCTTATAGTTTTTGTCTTCTCATGGCTCCCTTTAAAAATATTGTATGGCTGCCCTTTTGTTTTCAAACTTGTTAATTCTATGTGTGTTCTTTTGTTTGCTGCATTTATTTGAATGGCGCAGTGCAACGTTATATAATTATGCCATAGATGGTTCTCAAAATGATAAAAGGATATCACTAACATTTTTATTACACCACAATGTCATGTAAACTATAAATGAAAACATTTCATTGACAGATGTAATTTGAGCACAATAATGTATTCTGCTTAAAATCAGATGGGCATGAGGATAGACCAACGCACATTGCTAATCATTTTAATGTATTCATCTACTTTACTGTGTTTTCATTTTAGCTGTAGCCTAATGCTTTGTTTTGTGTTTTTAAGGTGACAGAACATTTGACCTTATGATAGTCATGCACGTTAGGAAGCTCATATGGGGACCATAGTAATGCTTAGGTGGTATGAGTAATCAGTAAATGTTAACACCATATATCTTAATCATCATTTTTTCTCTTATGCTCCTTATGAAACATAGAGTTATCACTGTAGCTGGTGCCCCTGTAGGAAGCCTGGGCCAAGCATTCACATGCTGTTGAAGTAGGGGTTTATGTAGCAGTTAGTTTGACATAATGACCCCCATGGACAGGCTCATATTAGTTGCCTTATATGACATGTATGAGGAAGCAGAAGAATAATTTAGAGTGGTTAATATCAGGAATTATGATGGCCCTACTAGTAACCAGTATTGTGGAGTCGGTCAACTGCTTAAATGTTAGAAGTCCAACTCCCACCACAGTTTTTTTTTTCCCCCAGTCATGTGACATAACGTTCAGAGAGAGTCCTGACCTTTTTTACAATCTCTGACTCCCCAAAAAAAAACAAAAAGCCACGAACTCCACGACTCCTGACTGCACAACCCTACTAGTAACCTAGTCTCAAAACATATGCTGTGTAAATGGTAGTTCGAGAAAGAAAATTAATAATATCCCAGTGTAGCGCTGTTAGAGGGCACAACAGTAGCCAGAGCAGCAAACTTGTCAGTGATTTTTTTTTTTTTGGTAAGTAGTCAGATCTGAGAAGAGGTACTTGTATGTAATAAAATATTTTAGTAATTGTAACTAATTTCATAGACAGATCCCTCTCACACAGCATGAAGTCCCTATTCCATTTTACTTTAAACAGAATACCTTTCTTTGTTACAGCTTTATTACAGACTTATCTGCAATAACCAACTGATTTATTTTTTTTTTTTTTTTTTCTTTGCCTACTGATCCACTTTGTTTTTCTTATGGGAATTTCTTGGTACCCATTAATAGGCATTAACTCTTAGTATACGAGCGGCCTCTTAGAAAGGCCAATGATCGATCCCCGTCAATAGCGAAAATGTATAGGTGAATGCATGTTTAAAACCACTGAACAATTTAGTTACGTGCATGATATAGGGGTTTCATTTCTTCACATTTTGATATATAACACTTATGTTATCTTTATAAATAAATTATTTATTGCAAAATCTGTAATGGTAGTCATGAAATTAGCTCGTATACTAAGAGTTAACAGGACGTTGTCTTAACATAGGGAGTCTCGCATGAGCATGGAGTTACAGTCTCAATCATCGTGTATGGTGCACTCTTTACATGAATTGTTGTCATATACATGGGTTTCCTTTCAACAGGAAAACAGATGAGACACAGATAATAAACTTATTGTCCCCCTTGACAAACACCAGTTGTTCTTCCTGTATGCTCCTTATGGAGCATGGTGCCACCACTAGCAGGAAGCCTGCTGCCCAAACATTCACATACTCTTACAGCGGTGGTTTATGAAGCAATTAGTTTGACATAATGAGGCTGCCAACCTCATGGACAACCTCATAGCCTTTTACAACATGCCTGAGGATGCCGCAGTCTTATTCTGTCTTTATCTACTCAGAGATGCCTAGAAACTACACAAAGCATCCTTGATGTATTTAGTTGAATGTTTTAAATGAGATACCATATGGTTGCATCTTACACCGTGGTTAGGTTCTGAGGACATCACGTCAAGTCAGAATATGATGATAACATGATCCTCCACCAATTGCTCTGTTTTCAAACAATGGCTATTTGACATTATTATTATTATAATAAATAGAAATATTTAAAAACGAAGTTAAAAAAGAAAAATTTTAATAAATGAATAACAAAAATAGCAATTTTTCAGTTATTTAAAAATATGTAAAATACTGCAAAGGGAAACATTTGCTTCCATCTTAAAAATAAATGACACAAAGTCATTAGTATGACATCTGCATATAAAGGTATTTATTTTAAAGTATTGCAACAAATATTTTGTTGTAAACATTAAGCTTCTGTCCTTTTCTGTGACTATGTGATGAATACATAACAGTGACTGTGCTTAGTCACCAAATACACAGTGTGTGTGTGTGTGTGTGTGTTTCATCTTCAAATTTATTATTATTTCTGTATATTCTATTTATTTATTTTTTGGGCCTTATCGTACATTTTATTTGCTTAAATAATATTTATAAAAAAATTCCTGTAAATAGTTTACAATGAAAACTTTTCATAATTTTACCCACTTGGCCAACCAACAGTGTAATGCTGAATCCGCGTAAGTTAAGTCCATGTAAAATACGATTGAACTGTATTTGTTTCTTCCCATTTCTCACACTCTGCCCCTTTAAAGTGTACTTTACAGTCCAAATGCACTGATTTCTCTTAAATATATTGATGAACTTTGATGTAGTTTCACTGTAACTTTATGCACAATGCTGAATTCTTTAGCTGTGTCTATTTTTTCTTGAAAACTGTAAAATCTAGTTACATTGATTGTTATTTCTGTATTTGACTTATCCATATTGCATGTTGAAGTTTTTGTGGTAGAATAATACTAGAATAAATACAGGAAATGATAAGAATTTGTAGAAACGCCACAAGAAGATGTAGAATCGTACACATATCTTGGCAGCATTATAGACAAAGCTGGAGGGACAGACAATCATATCAAAATTAGAATACAAAAAGCTTTCATTGCAGTGGGAAACATATTGAGATCAAGAGAAATCAAGTCCTATACAAAAAAAAAGAATGTTCAACTAAAACATCAAGTCAATCCTATTGTATGGCTATGAAACATAGAGAACAACAGCCAAAAACAAACTTTCATAAGTGGTGGGTGCTTGCATTGAAAAGGATTGAAATGGTATGACAAGGTCACCAAATGTGGAGCTGATGATAATAACACTGGCTAACAAAAAAAAAATTTTTTTTCTTTCTCTAACATTTCTATGTTTTTCTGGTCAATGTTAAATGCGCTGTTTTTAAATCTGCAAACCGTTTTTCTCTATCAGGTCGGGATCTCTAGAAATACGCAATTGAAGTTTTTTAACAAAGCATACAGTATTACAACATCATTTGTACAAGAAGTACAACAGTTATGTAGGCTTGAATTTCTTTGCAGTCGACTTTCGTCGGTGAATGGCATGTGGTACATCGCGATGAAGCATCCAACAATAATCGGCAAGCATGGTCACACTCCACCGTCCTTGATAACGTGACTCCATTACGGCGATATCTTGATGGAATCGTTCTCCATGTTCATCGCTGACTTCGCCAAGGTTGTCAGGGAAAAAGTCAAGATGCGAATCGAGCAAATGGATTTTGAGGGACATGTTACAGCCCATAATTCTGTATGCATCTATGCACTGCTTAACAATATGCACATAGTCGACAGATTTGTGATTTCCCAGAAAGTTATCGACGATCGATTTGAATGCCATCCATGCGCGAAGTTCACTACCATGTAACAAGTTCTCGAATTGTTTGTCTGCAATAACTTTCCTAATCTGAGGTCCTACAAAGATACCTTCCTTTATCTTTGCACCGCTAACTTGCGGAAACTTTTCTCGAAGATAAGTGAAAGCTTTGCTCGTTTTATCTAACGCTTTTACGAAATTCTTCATGAGCCCCAACTTTATATGTAACGGTGGTAAAATGATGCTGTCTTTGTTAACTAATGGCTCGTGTATTACATTTTTATGCCCGAGCTGCATACGATCCCTGATAGGCCACACCTTTCTTGCATAATGTTCTGTCTGTTGCGGCTGTCCCATTCACATAGGAAGCAACAAAATTTAGTATACCCAGTCTGCATGCCCGTGAGAATTGCAATGACCTTTAGGTCTCCACAAATCCGCCATTGGTAGTCATTGTACTTTATTTTTTGCCAAAAGTATAGCCATATTGTCATAAGTTTCTTCCATATGAACAGAGTGGGCGACTGGAATTGATGAAAATAAATGTCCGTTATGCAATAACACGGCTTTTAGACTAGTCTTGGAAGAGTCGATGAAAAGTCGCCATTCGTTGACTATGTGCTCATGACCGAGGTGCACCATTAGACCGTTTACATCTTTGCAATAGCAATGTCATCATCCATCTCAAAGTATTGAACAAGTTCTCTGTGTCTATGACGAAATTTAGATATCGGAGTATTGGGCGCTAAAAGATTCCATTCTTTGAGTCGCGAACCGAGTAATTCCGCTTGTCCTTTGGTAAGAGCGATATCACGTATTAGATCTGAAAATTCTGAATGGTTAATTAACACATTAACTACCGAATTGAAAAACACACTGTGGCCGAATTAAATTTTTTTCCCATTTTCATCCTGTAGGTGTTTGCACAAAGTAAGCTGTAGTTTTCGTAATTGTTTACAGATGTTTATGAATTACACGTCATTTTAAAGATAAATGAATGTACTATTACAATAAACACTGGTTGTAACTCTAATAGAGGTTGTTGCTATTTAACGGCCCTCTGATGGCCGAGGACTTGCAATATTTTCACAATTATAACTGCTTGCGCCCCATCTCTATCAAAATCACAATTTCAATCAATGTGCACACCGTTTTCACTCTTGTCCTCGTCGCTAGATCTATCAGTCAATTGCTGAAACACGTTTCTATCCTATTCAGCCGTTAGACGAGATGTACATGCATTTTTTGTAGTCCTATCACTAGTTGCCACGGTAAACAGTTTTACACGATTTGGTAACTAACCCAAAACGCTGAAAAATATGAACATAATATCAATTTTCCAGTGTTCTACAACAATCATGCTTTGGGAATTTGTTTTCCGGTGGCAACTTAAAATCTCGAACCAGATCAGAGAGTGTTTCAGTACATTTTTTCATTCGTTTTATTACTAATATTAGATTGGCGCTCTGAGCGGCTTGCGGTCCAAATGTGATTATTTTGTGAGCCGCTGACAGCGGCTTGCGGTAGTTAATGTGTTAAGTGAACACCATCATTCACCGGTATATAATCCGAGTCAGAATTAGTTTCTAAAGCAGGTAAACTATCACTTTCTGATGGTTCATTCACGTAAAAAGGATGTTGTTCTGGTGGAACTGGGATCGGACACGTGATTGGATCATGAGGCACTGGTTTCGAAACCGATTCAATATTTGGATAAACCACAGACTTTCTAGTTTTAAAAGTGAAACCATGGATATTTGTCAAGCAGAAGTAACAATCAGTAGCGTGATTTGTCGGTTTACGCCATATTACTGGCACTCTTAAAGGCATCGACTTATGCTTCGGCGATTTTCGTAACCAACCTGCCAATGTATTTGCACAAGTCAAACAAACAGCATTTGGCTTCTAAGATTTATTTGCATCATCAACTTTCGAATCGAAATAAAGTTCATATGCTTTCTTTAGTAATGGTGTAAAGTTTTTTCTGGTGAACACGATCGGTAAAATATCCACACACGTAACAGAACAGATCAGCCGAATTTCTACAACTTCTAGAAGCCATATTTCGCTCAGAATTATTTCAAAATACAGTAACTATTTGAAACATATTGTAACATATGTCATGCATCTTTTAGCGGTATAAAAAGTAGAATTATTTTGCATTTTATTAATTTTTAATAAGTTATATAGTAAAAATGAAACGGAGCAAATAACGGTTTCCCAAAAATATATTTAATCACAAATATCTTAAGAACCCGACGTGATAGAGATAAACGGATTTCAGATTTGAAATCAGCGCAAGAAACTGACCTAAGAACACTTATTCTTATATAAGAAAGAAAAATGTTGTTTGTCAGTGTAACCAGACAAGTACCTAAGGAACAAGAGCTGAGAAGAAGATGCTGGTGATGGATGGGACACACATTGAGGAAACCTATTGGTAGCATTACCAGGCAGTCATTCTGGAATCCACAGAGCATAAGACATAGAGGCAGGTCAAAGAACACATGGATGATGGAGAAGAGAGTTAGAGACAGAAACAAAAAATGATGAATTGAAAGTGACATTGAGCTGATAACACATGACAGGAGGACTTGGATTGTCTTTGTTGAAGATCATGTCTCCATGGGGAGCTAAAGGGTATTGATAGATTGAACTCATCGAATTCACAATAGATTGAACTCATTGAATTCACAATATATTGAACTCATCAAATTCACAATAGATTGAACTCATCAAATTCACAAAATATTGAACTCATTGAATTCACAAGAGATTGAACTCACCAAATTCACAATAGATTGAACTCATTGAATTCACAATAGATTGAACTCATTGAATTCACAATATATTGAACTCATCGAATTCACAATAGAATGAACTCTTCAAATTCACAAAAGATTGAACTCATCAAATTCACAATAGAATGAATTCTTCAAATTCACAATAGATTGAACTCATCAAATTCACAATAGATTGTACTCATCAAATCCATATGACAAGGCTTTATTTTTTTTGTATAGATGTGTACATTATCAGACAATATTAGCTAAATAACACTGTCTGTTTTGCTGTAACAGACATGTTCAATAATGTTTTTCACTAAAAGATATTGTGAACTCAGATGTGGTCCTATGTAATGAAACATGGAGAACAACAATCAAAAGGCTACAGACTTTCATGAATAGGTACTAGCATAGAATAGAAGGATTGCACTGGTATGACAAGATCACTAATATGAAACTGATGACAAGATCACTAATGTGAAACTGATGACAAGATCACTAATGTGAAACTGATGACAAGATCACTAATGTGAAACTGATGACTAGATCACTAATGTGAAACTGATGACTAGATCACTAGTGTGAAACTGATGACAAGATCACTAATGTGAAACTGATGACAAGATCACTAATGTGAAACTGATGACAAGATCACTAGTGTGAAACTGATGACAAGATCACTAGTGTGAAACTGATGACAAGATCACTAATGTGAAACTGATGACAAGATCACTAATGTGAAACTGATGACAAGATCACTAGTGTGAAACTGATGACAAGATCACTAGTGTGAAACTGATGACAAGATCACTAGTGTGAAACTGATGACAAGATCACTAATGTGAAACTGATGACAAGATCACTAATGTGAAACTGATGACAAGATCACTAATGTGAAACTGACAAGATCACTAATGTGAAACTGACAAGATCACTAGTGTGAAACTGATGACAAGATCACTAGTGTGAAACTGATGACAAGATCACTAATGTGAAACTGATGACAAGATCACTAATGTGAAACTGATGACAAGATCACTAATGTGAAACTGACAAGATCACTAATGTGAAACTGATGACAAGGACCTGTGGAACAAGAGGTGAGAAGAAGACCCTGGAGATGGATGGGAAACATACTGAGGAAACCTGTTGAT
Source organism: Oreohelix idahoensis (assembly GCA_024509875.1). Taxonomy (NCBI): domain Eukaryota; kingdom Metazoa; phylum Mollusca; class Gastropoda; order Stylommatophora; family Oreohelicidae; genus Oreohelix; species Oreohelix idahoensis. The sequence continues at coordinate 98,695 of JAMPIV010008696.1, forward strand.
AGTATTACAAGACAGTCCTTGTTCTGGAATTCCCAGGGTGAGAGAGGTAGAAGGAGATGAAAGAACACATGGAGAAGAGTGTTGGAGACTCAAAAGGAATAAAGAAGCTCTTGAGTTAGGGAAGGCAATGGCAGCAAGAAAGGGACTTGGTCACCCACACCTCATTACAAAATGCTGGACTTATAGTGAAGTCTTTAACATTTCTCTCCCCTACTGCAGTATCTGCTGTGTGATTACCTTGACCTTTTGTTGTTTTAACCCCAGGTGAATGCACTTCTTGAATTTAAGTTCATAGAAAGTTCATTTTCCTTATGTGTTCATTATTCAATGGAGTTGTTCTGTTTTTGTTTTAAAACAATTTATTTGAAATCACACATAACATAGACACTGCATGTTCTTTACGTTATTACAGTGTGCTAGCCTCTGGTGTTTTCAAAGTTTTGTATGGGAAAACTTTTATTTTTATTATTATTTTTTTTGTAAAAAGTAATCAAACTTCTATTAAGACTGATAAATGATTTACTTTTAATTGCTAGTTTGGTATCAAAGTTTGGGAAACAGCTGGCCAGTGTAGTGGTTGGTGTGCCAAATAGTAATTTGTATTATTTCAGAAGAGCAAATCAGTTATCTTGTAAATGAAAACTGCATTTGATATAACTGATCGTGGTAAAAAATCAAAATGGACTAAAGTCAATGAATGTTGTAATGCTTAATAATGCAATCATATATTTGAGTGATATTCATTTTAATATTGTGGATTTTGAACTATCTTGAATGTAACAATGTTAATATACTTCTAAAGTTTGTGTTTATTTATTTCCCTTTGCAGTAAGAAGCTAGAGGTTGCTAATGTTCAATGACTGAAGCTTGCCCATGGTACCTGTAGTATAAGTCCAGATATCTACTCCACTGATTGATGCTTGATGAAGCTGCAGAAGAGAACAGGCAGTAATCTCGCTTCTTTGTTAAATGTGAAATAGAATAACATATTACATACAAATGACACTATTGATTTGTGAAATGATACAGCTGATATGTGCTTTTGTTTTGTATCTTGAGAGAAAAAAAACATTACTTTATCTGAAGGTATGTCTTTACAGATTAATTACTGTAAACCTTATATTGTGTCACATTGTTTTTCCTTTTTCTGACATTGTTATACTAACATATAGGGTGATTGAAAACTCGCTTCACATTTTTAAATATCTGTATCCTCACTTGTATCTGACTGGATATACATGAAACAAAATTCAGAACATGGAGCAACTACTGCCATTTGACTAATAAGTTTTGCTTTTTAATTTCAGAAACGAAACAAAAGAAAGGCAAATCTAAAGTTGCCACTAAATTAATGTTACAAGGTAGAGCAAAACATGATGTCTGCTATTTAAGTCATGTGTTGAACATGCCACATCTCCTTCTTCTTCATACACTCTCAGACAACCTTCAACTTAAATATTTTCAAAGAAGGAAGTGGTCAGCTTGAGCCTGTTTGTATGTCCATAGAGTTTGTCCAGGAATGGTGACTGGTGATGGCCATATGTTCATCCTTTGTTGCTCATAATTAGGACATCTTTGAAGCAGATGTTTAACAGTCACTTTATCAGTACCACAGTTAACTCATCCGTAGTTCCTATCTTTATCTTGTTGAATAGATAATATCCCAATCTTTTGTGGCCCATGTGGAGTCTTTCTTACTTGTTCCATTCTGCCGCTTCTCACGTTTGCTGTAACATTAATGTGACGAACATTTGGATAAGAGTGAAGAGATAAATATTTAATAATAGGGATTTTTCAATCACCCTGTACATTGGAGCATTGAAAATCTAAACGTCAACAATTCGAAATGTTAGTAATCCGAATGAGCCAGCATAGAATATGTGATTATTTTCATTAGCGACCTTTACATATAATCATTTTTCGTTTTTATTTTCATGTTGATTTTGATTTTTTGTCACACTGTTGATTTTATTTGGTTAATTTTGTCATCTGTGTAACTATGGTTGAAAGTTACATTTCTTTTACCTATGAATCAAAATTCAAAAATACAACTTCCATGTTTTTATTCACTTAACCCTTTTTGGTCTTCAGAACAGTATTTTTGATAAGTTTAAACATTCTAAATAATCAGAAATCTGAATTACCCTCTGAACCACTTCATACAGATTATCAGTGCTGTAGTGTATAATGGGCAGTGATATTTAAGGATACATTTTGCATCACTTTTAGCAGCATGAGACTGGTATATTCCAAAACATTAAACTTTGAAAATGTCATGCTTTTTTTTTCAGTCTTAGAACTTGATTGTTGGACTTAATAAACGTATATACTCAAGGAGTAGACCCACCATCCTAATCTCCTTATGTGACATATATACAAAAAATCTCAGTTGACTGCCATGTGTTAGCGCAGAGTTTGCAAAATTAAAACAAGTAAATTTGTACGTTTTTTTTTTTTTTTCTTTAACCAGCGGCACTTGGGCTTTCGGTCCAATGACATGTCATTGCGAGGCTGGGGAACCTGAGGACTTTCCTTCCAACCCGGTCAGGAGCTTTGCTCCTTCCCTTCCACAGAGGGTTTATCACAGGAGCCGTTCAGGTTATTCAGTCAAATTTCCGGCTGTAAACATTTCTTCAAACGCCGACGCCCTGGTTTGAACCATGAACACCTGGTCGCCAGTACAACGCTGAAGCCATTACACCAGCGCGGCTCCCAATTTATTACGTTTAAAAAGTGGAAACACAAATAAATGTATAATTGATCTCTCAATTGTGCCAGGAATATTTGCTTGTAATGTTACTTTTTTTTATGTTCTGAAGGGCTAGGTTGTGACTTTAATTGTTTCAGAAGCACACAAAAGTAGGTGATATGTCATCATTACAATTTGTTGTTGGCACTCCTTTACAGAGAGAGTGTCTTTGAGCCACCACTGTAGTTGGTCCCCTTGTAGGAATCATGCAGCAGTGCTTTCTATGGCATTTGTTTTACATGATGAGGCTGCCAACCTCAATGATGAGGCTGCCAACCTCAATGATGAGGCTGCCAACCTCATATTAGTGGCTTTCAATGATGTACCTGAGAGTGGAGCAGTTATATTCTAGTCTTTGTTTCTAGCAGGACCTCCTGGAACTAGGTGGTATGTGCATGACAAGTACTGCATACAGTGGAATTTAACTTTGTTCCACCACAGTTCCACATCTAGCTTTTTTATATATCGTTCTTACTTTGTAGTTCTTTCATACAAAGACTGTCCTCAACTTACGCCAGGGTTCAGTTCCAATGACCTAGCCTTAATTCGATATGGTCATAAGTCAGAAATCCCTGTATACTATAAGAGCCGTAAAGATATGTTAACATTCCTAAATGCTAACGTGTAGATCTGGTTTGTTATATTTTGTAACAAATTTTACTCTTTTTTTGTTTTTTAGTGAAATAATACAGTGCACAAATTGTAACATAAAATAGCAAACTACAATGTACACGTCATAATATAACAGGATTAATGGGCCATCATAAGTGCGATTGGCCATAGGTCGAGGACAGTCTATACCTTAATCTCACTTTAAAAATGAAAATAGCGAAGTCTGGTTATTGAAACTCAGTTATCGTGCATTTCTTATTAATCATACAGTTGGTTGTTGTACAGTAAAAAATATGTTGTTTTATCTGCGAGTCCAAATTTTATTGTGAACTTTTTATTAAATATTTATTTAAATGTTAAGTCATATTTAACTTTGACACTGTCCGGAGATAAATTCTAGCAATCGATTGGCTTAGTGGTTAGAACGCTGGCCTCTCATGGCAAAAGGTACCATGTTCGAGACACTGTGGTGTACCTCTCCAGTCTACCTAGCTGTAAACATGTACTGGACTCTGCTCTTGAGTTAGGGAAATAAAAGGTGGCGAGGAAGGGAACTGGTCCCCACCCCACCTCTCGTTGCTGGACCTAGTATAGTGAAGTCTCCAACACTCCACTTCCCTATGGCAGTATCTGCTATGGAACTACGTTTATTTTTGTGTTAAACCTGAGATCATGAACTGTTAAACCTGAGATCATGAACTGTTAAACCTGAGATCATGAACTGTTAAACCTGAGATCATGAACTGTTAAACCTGAGATCATGAACTGTTAAACCTGAGATCATGAACTGTTAAACCTGAGATCATGAACTGTTAAACCAGAGATCATGAACTGTTTGTAATCAAGGTGTCCAGTTTAAATTAGTTGCCACAATATTTACCTCCAGTCACACACTGCTGAAAAAGCAAGAGGAGCTTTCATTGCATTGGGAAACATGGAGAACAAAAGAAATGAAGTCCAGCACGAAAATAAAAATCTTCAACTCTAATGTCAAGTCAGTCCTATTGTGTCAAGTCAGTCCTATTGTGTCAAGTCAGTCCTATTGTGTCAAGTCAGTCCTATTGTATGGCTCTTAGACATGGAGAACAACAAAAACAGACTATATTGTTTAAATATGAAAGGTATTTTCATTTTTCAGTAAATCTTAACTTAGCTTACAATGTTGATAATGTTGTTGTTGTTGATAATGTTGTTGTTGTTGATAATGTTGTTGATAATGTTGTTGTTGATAATGTTGTTGTTGTTAATGTTGTTGTTGTTGATAATGTTGTTGTTGATAATGTTGTTGTTGTTGATAATGTTGTTGTTGATAATGTTGTTGTTGTTGATAATGTTGTTGTTGTTGATAATGTTGTTGTTGATAATGTTGTTGTTGTTGATAATGTTGTTGTTGTTGTTGATAATGTTGTTGTTGATAATGTTGTTGTTGTTGATAATGTTATTGTTGTTGTTGATTATGTTGTTGTTGTTGTTGTTGATAATGTTGTTGTTGTTGATAATGTTGTTGTTGATAATGTTGTTGTTGTTGTTAATAATTCCTGAATTATGAATGGTATCTAGGTTTTATTCACCAACTTAGATTGCTACATTTCATACCTTTCTCTGTGGGCCCTGACTTCTCTCCATAAGGTGACACAACTGCACAACAACTCTGTTTTATCAGTGGTGAGGCGGTGACATCTTGGTGTCTACCTTTGCCAGACCGAAGAAATCAATTTTCTAACAATTTGTAAACATCATCCACTGAAACATACAAAAATATACAGCTACAAGAAGTTTATGTAGTGTTGTATTAAACAAGAAAGGTTTGTATTAAACTTATTCTTTCTAGGAGAGAAGTTTGCAACGGATGGTTGAGTCCAACTTAGTAGCCTACAAAATGATTTTTTATTAAATATAGACAATATCTCCCAAAAAATTTATTCATTTTTTTCTTCCATGCGACAAATTGGCTCTGGACAATTTTTAAAAAATTATTAAAGAACGAACATGTGTTCAAATCCTCTGAAACAAATGGGGATGTATCTGTTTAGTATGCAAATTAATGTACACAAATTTAAAGCTTGTATCTTTTATACTTTTTGAAATATGATGTGAAAATTGACTTTCATGCAAAAAACGACATTTTTCAGTAATGTGTTTTGCAGATTTACAATTTTTGGTCTCAGATATAGGCTATTGACAAATTGATAATTATTCATGATGTAGCCCTATTATTTTCTTTGTGTGAAAAGACTGTATGCTGTTTGTCAGCGAAGGTTGTAAAATAATATTTAAGAAGACAGGAGTGCTCTGAAGTTGGTGTTAGGCCTATGTAACTTTCTCAACTTTGCGAAAATATTCTAAGTCCCCACACTTTTAAAAATGCATAACTTTTTTATTTGTTGTCCAATTTTAAAAATTAAAGTACTCAATTTCATGGTTTCCCAACTGCATTGTTTTCTCTGGTGTTTCTGGGCAAACAAAAATCACTTACTGATAACTATTTATAGACCTAGGCACTCGCACGAAAGGTATGGTCAGCCATTTTGTCTCAATTGGTAAATTAGACCGAAATACCTAATTTTGAAAGACCCTAGCTTAAGTCAGAGGCTAAAAACACATAAGTTTCAAATTGCTGCACACATAAAAACTTAGGAACTAGATGATTTAATAAGTATCATCACTTAAAAACTCGCCTAATTAAATAGGGAAGCTTCAGAACACCAACATTGAATTCACCCAGTTCACGTCGTATCTGATGACTGTAGGTGAAGCACTCAATGTAGTTTTTTAAACAAGAAAACAAATTAGTACGTAATGAAATCACTTCCCAAAAAACAGAGTATATTTTTACCAATACATTCCTGTAAAATTAGCATTGGATTCGACTCAGCCATGATAAATTTTCCTTCTCACGTTGTCCAACGTTCGCGGCAAACCCAGCAGCCGGATGACTGTGTAAAGTAAATAGTGTGAATGTGTGTGCGTTTGCACAGGCTGCAGTCCCTGGCTTCTCTACGGATCACTTTCATTTTTGGAAATTATGTTGGAAAATAGTGTTGTTCTTTATATTGATATAGGACGTGAAAATCGATCGTTTTCCATGGAAAATATAGCTTTTTTGTCATAAAATTGGAAATTTTACAATCTTATTGTTGTTGTATACATATGTCAAAGGCACCGATAAAAAGGGCATTCACTGCTGAAGAATATGAGACTATTTACAGCAGGCTGACATCATTTGCCACGCGCTGCTGGCAATTTGAAAAGGGTAAACCTCTACTTCTCCTTTGTCGGAACCGCGCGAAATGCATTTGCACATACTTTTTAAACACTTAAAAGACAAACTCATTCATAATATTTCAAACTCTTTTTGCACCCATGTAAACAATAAGAAAACAAGCTTTCTGTTGATACTAGTTTTATTTAAATGCTATATGAAATAAAGTTATAATCCTTGATTGAAGTTATAGACAAAATGAGAATTTTGTGCCATAAGTGGTAAATATGGGCAGTTTGAAGTACCTATTTAAATTAACACATGAAAAAATTGTAATCAAAACAGCAAATATGTGTAGTTCCTGAAGGGTCTTTGAGGACACACAGAAAGAATATGATTACTGTACACTCAGGCATATTGGTAAACGGTGACTAAGACATGGTTGACCATTGGAGGGGTCTGGCAACGTCATCCTGTCAATCAAATTGTCACAGCAACCACTAATACAAGAGCATGTGACTGTTTGATGTAGGCTTCCTGTAAGGGTGGACCAGCTGTAGTGGTGTCTCAATGATTGATGTAGGCTTCCTGTAAGGGTGGACCAGCTGTAGTGGTGTCTCAATGATTGATGTAGGCTTCCTGTAAGGGTGGACCAGCTGTAGTGGTGTCTCAGTGATTGATGTAGGCTTCCTGTAAGGGTGGACCAGCTGTAGTGGTGTCTCAATGATTGATGTAGGCTTCCTGTAAGGGTGGACCAGCTGTAGTGGTGTCTCAATGATTGATGTAGGCTTCCTGTAAGGGTGGACCAGCTGTAGTGGTGTCTTGTCTCAATGATTGATGTAGGCTTCCTGTAAGGGTGGACCAGCTGTAGTGGTGTCTCAATGATTGATGTAGGCTTCCTGTAAGGGTGGACCAGCTGTAGTGGTGTCTCAATGATTGATGTAGGCTTCCTGTAAGGGTGGACCAGCTGTAGTGGTGTCTCAGTGTTTGATGTAGGCTTCCTATTAGGGTGGACCAGCTGTAGTGGTGTCTCAGTGTTTGATGTAGGCTTCCTGAAAGGGTGGACCAGCTGTAGTGGTGTCTCAATGATTGATGTAGGCTTCCTGTAAGGGTGGACCAGCTGTAGTGGTGTCTCAATGATTGATGTAGGCTTTCTGTAAGGGTGTACCAGCTGTAGTGGTGTCTCAGTGTTTGATGTAGGCTTCCTGTAAGGGTGGACCAGCTGTAGTGGTGTCTCAGTGTTTGATGTAGGCTTCCTGTAAGGGTGGATCAGCTGTAGTGGTGTCTCAGTGTTTGATGTAGGCTTGCTGTAAGGGTGGACCAGCTGTAGTGGTGTCTCAGTGTTTGATGTAGGCTTCCTGTAAGGGTGGACCAGCTGTAGTGGTGTCTCAATGATTGATGTAGGCTTCCTGTAAGGGCACAAGCTGTAGTGGTGTCTCAGTGATTGATGTAGGCTTCCTGTAAGGGCACAAGCTGTAGTGGTGTCTCAGTGATTGATGTAGGCTTCCTGTAAGGGCACAAGCTGTAGTGGTGTCTCAGTGATTGATGTAGGCTTCCTGTAAGGGCACAAGCTGTAGTGGTGTCTCAGTGATTGATGTAGGCTTCCTGTAAGGGCACAAGCTGTAGTGGTGTCTCAGTGATTGATGTAGGCTTCCTGCAGGGTGGACCAGCTGTAGTGGTCACTCCGTGCCCTGTAAGGAGTACAAAGGAAATTGATGAGGATATCAGATTGGTTTTTTTTCCTCTTTAGAGAATTATTACATTCACAAATTATAACAGAGCAGTTAAAAATGTTATATAATCATTACACTATCCATAAGGATATAGAATCATTATATTATTCATAAGGATATACAATCATTACACTGTCCTTAAGGATATACAATCTATTCACTGTCCATAACGGTCTCATCATCTTCATTTTCAAATGCTCCCTAAGAATGGGAAATTATTTAACGCAATGCTGGGGACACTTGTAGCAGTGACCTCGTGATCTGATTTCACAACCAAAAACTTTATGCATTTATGTGAATATAAGTTGATAATAGTTTTAGCTTATTATTCATATTAACATAATTTTTAATTTTTAAAAAGTTCTTTCATGTTCTTTTTGCATTATGGATGGAAAACTGTCAACAGACAATCGTAGATCTCATTACACATAATGTGAAATGTTGTTCACAGTGTAGACATTCTTTTTGTGGTAAATTTTCTCATAAGTTTTAACAGAAAATGTCAGAGGTGAATTAAAACTTATAAAATATATGCTGTATTTTTGCAGTGAAAGAATATTTTGCTCACTTGAGTATCATGACCTTATTTATCTGTTCTTTTCCTAGATCAGGGTATCTTAAACTTTTTTGGGCTGTAGGCCCTTTCATTTTTTGATAAAGTGTATGGGCCCCTTTGACTGTCCACTGGACCCCCAAAGAATCTGTGTACTCTGAGTTAAGAAACCCTGATCAAGATTCTGTATATAAGATTTCGTGTTTTAAGTTCAACGGGCCGCTCCTCGATAGATAGATGTAATAACTCTTGGAATACAAAAAAGACACGAATAGTGAAGGATGTGTTTGGAGACACTTGTATTGTGCGATGAAATTTCTCGTTTTTCTTGATACAAGATCAGTTAGTTAGGGGTCTGTTTATTTTGTTTAATCCAATGTTTGTTGTTGGCACTTTCCTTGATTACAGCTGCTGCTAATTGGAGGCTGTATTTTTCAAACAACTGCTCCATTTGCTGAAAAATGTATGGAAAACCCAGCTTGTAAGCAAAGAATGGAGAAAGGAGAATGGAATCTACATCCTGAAGGACCAAAATTCCACAGACATCAGTCAGTTCAGGCCAATCTCACTACTTATGTGGAAGGGAAGATATTCTTCTCAGTGATGGCTAAAAGGCTCACCATATACCTCATGGACAGGCCTCAATGTTTTCATCTTTTCAGTTTTGTTTCTGAGTTTAACAGAAAACATTATAGCTAAATTAAAACTTATAAAATAGGAGACTGTATCTTTTGCAGGGAAAGACAACTTTAATTTTGTTTTGGTTTTAAGGACCACGTTCATTGCACAACTCCAATAGTGCTGCTACCTCCTGCCTTGGATCACCGACTGAGGATCTCAGCACAGTGCACGAACTCTGTATCACATGCGAGGATACCAATGTGTGTATACAGGATTCACACATCCTGTTAATGTTTTTGTGGTGGGTAGGTTTGTAAATTTTGCCAGGGCATTTTATACATATGGCCTACTCTTTATGATTTCCAACTGCAGAGGAATTTTTAACATGCGCAACTTGCACACGAGACCTCCTATTTGTTCACCCTTATCTGAGAAGGCTAGACATCATATCTCGTTACCTAGGAGATTAGGGAGGAGTTTGACATCATTAGTAACCACTGGTTCTGAAATAAAAAATGTTAATAAATTGTATTCTCTGAACTGGGAGCAAACCTGGTACCTTTAGAATTTGAGGTGGATGCCATACCTCTTAGCCATTCCAACTCCCAAACTTTTGTACTTTCAGGAGCAGTCATGACAAATGTTTCTAGAAGCTTTACATGTCTGCATACATGTAACACTGGCTTCCTCCAAGTTGTCACTTTCTTTTCATGTCTTTAAAATATGTTCATGCAGCTTGTAAACAAAGCTGTTAGGCTAAACGGTTTTGTGATGTCATGGAAATACTCAAAACTGAGCTTGTTCTACTTTAAAATACATTAAGTTTTTAAAATGCATATTGCATTTTGTTGCAGTTATTCTCTTCCAAGTAACCCATTTTAAAAAATTGGGAAAGAACTATGTTGTGCACTTTTTGCCTCGACAGGAGGATGGCACCATTTTTCCTGTTTTTAGTTTCGTGCTTTCCATTCCCTTCCACCGAGCTTTTCTAATAAGCTGGTATAAAATTAAAAACAAAAGCATTTAAATTGTCAGTGCAGTATTGTTGTTTGTGTACATTGTTAAATTATATCATTTTATTCTTGCTTCATTACAATAAATCATCAACATAGCTTCATTGAGAGGTTAGTGGGTATCATTATCAGCTTTATTCAAACATAATCTGTTTTATTTCATAGCATGTTGATTTTAATGAAGTACTTGTTTTGTATTAATTCAACAAGCCTTCAGTAAAACTATTGGTGTTGTATTGTTGTCTATATGGACTGATATGACTGTCATAATACTTTTTATGCTTTCCAAAGTTATCTTGTATTTTTTTTTTCTCTCAAATTTCAGATTCTCATGTTGTTTTTCTCATATTTCAGATTCTATTGACATAGTCAGATGTGTACTTCATGATGGTTTTTTTCTTAAAAACATGCATAGTTACCATTTATTTTTTTTCCAGTATATTTCAAATCATGCCATATTTCTATGACATTAAGAGAAAAGCAGAAATTTGCATATACTTTCCTGTCTACTTTGAATTCTTTGTAACTTGTATGAATAAAATAAATGGCTATTATCAGTGTGTAACAGCTGGAGTTGAAATTTTGTTGTGTTTTCTTTTGTTTTTTAAAATTAATATTGATTATGAAAAATATCCCCCCTCTGATGGGCTAAAATTAGGACATGTAGCGTCTTCATGTCCAATTAATAATTCCAATAGCCGAAATGTGAAAGAGGCATCTATCGGATGCATGTGTTTATTGAAGGCATGTGCTCCTTGTCAAATTGCCCAAGAAGGGAAATCTTGCAGACTGCAATAATTGGAGAGGAATCACTCTTCTCTCAGTTCCCAGCAAAATACTAGACATGATAATTATACAGAGAATTTCAAAAGCAGTAGATCACAAACTGAGGACAGAACAAGCAGAGTTTAGAAAGAACAGAAGATGTGTAGATCATATATTTACCCTCAGGAACATCATAGAGCAGTGCTCAGAATGGCAAAGACAGCTGTACATTAATTTTGTTGATTTTGAAAAGGCTTTTGACAGCATACACATGGACAGTCTATGGGAAATACTGAGGGCTTATGGAATTCCAAGCTGCATAGTGTCAATCATAAAAAGCCTCTATGCCAACTTTACGTGTAGTGTTGGGCAGAGCAACCTAACCTTTGAGGTGAAGACAGGAGTACGACAGGGATGCCCCTTATCAACCACTCTATTTTAACGGTCATAGACTGAGTGATATGCCAGACAACAGAGGGCAGTCCAAGAGGAATATGATGGATTACATTTTCTACATTGGAAGATCTGGAATATGCAGATGACATTGCATTACTAGCACATTCACATCAACACATCCAGAAAAAAACGGATAGACTTAAGTATAGCCAGCAGGTGGGCTTGAACATCAATCTAAAGAAGACACAGGTCATGACGCTCAATGTGAGCAACCCTGAGCCCATATCAGTAAGGAATCAGCAACTGGAACAGACAGACACCTTCACATACCTAGGATGCATAGTAACACCAGACAGCGGGAGCAAGTAAAGCCATCAACAACAGAATGAACAAATCAAGAACAGCCTTTTTTAGCCTAAACAACATCTGGAAGTCCTCTCAATACAGCATAAGCACAAAATTAAGATTATATCAGAGCTGTGTGCTTCTCTATGGTGCGGAATGCTGGAGAGTTACAGAGAAGGAAATGTCAAAATTGTCCTCTTTTCACACAACATGCCTAAGAAAAATTCACCGAATCTTTTGGCTGAATACCATCACCAACCAAGATCTGCTTACTCGGAGCAAGCAAGAGGACATGCACACTGTCATAGCTGGCAGAAGCTGGAGTTTGGTTGGCCATGTCCTCAGAAGAGACTCCGATGCCATCACAAGAACAGCTTTGCTATGGACCCCTGAAGGAAAATGAAAGAGAGGCTGACCAAAAACAACTTGGCGGAGGACTGTGGAGGCTGAGATGCAAAGAATGAACCAGTTGGGGCACTGTACAAAGGATGGCCACCGACCGAGCAAAGTGGAATAAATTTGTTGTTGCCCTACAAGACGCCACTAGGCGTGATGGCCACTGACTGCTTTGACGGTCGGCGGCTAAGGATCAAAGAAGAAGAAAGAAGTGTCCTATCCATCGCCATTGTCTTCTTCTCAACTCTTGTTCCACTTTCACTTGTCTAGTTCTTGTCATCAGTTCCACATTGGTAACCTTGTCATACCATTTTAATCCTTCTATTCTACGCAAGCACGCATTTATGAAAGTCAGTAGCGTTTTGGTTGATGTCATTGTTGTTCTCTATGTCTCAGAAAGAGCCATATAATAGTACTGACTTCACATTTGAGTTGAAGATTCTTATTTTCGTGTTGGATCCGATTTCTCTTGATCTCCATATATTCCCCAGTGCAATGAAAGCTCCTCTTGCTTTTTTGTATTCTTATTTTGATATCACTGTCTGTCCCTCCAACTTTGTCTATATTACTGCCAAGATATGTGTAAGATTCTACATCTTGTAGTGGTGTTTCTTCAAGTTCAACCCTGTTATCATTTCTTGCATTTATTCTCTTAATCTTTGTCTTATCCCTGTCTATTTTCAGCCCCACTTGTTGTGACCTCTCATCGAAAATTTTCATTTTCTCTTGCATCTATTTATGGGACAGAAGAGCCAAGTCATCTGCAAAATCCAGATCATCAAGCTGTTTAGTTATATTCCACTGGATTCCATTTCTGTTGTACAATGTCGATGTTTTCATAACTCAATCTATTTCCAGTAAGAAAAGAAATGGAGACAAGAGGCATCCCTGTCTCACTCCCGTTATAATCCTAAACGGTTCTGTAAGTTGTCCTTCATGAAGAACTCTGCATGTCATGTCTTCATAGGTCTTCTTTATAAAGTTAATGATCTTTATGGGAACTCCATAATGCCTCGTCAATTTCCAAAGTGATTCACTGTCTTCTGTGCAAGTCCAACAGAAAAATCTCAATCTTCAACTCCAGTGTCAAGGCAGTTCAATTATATAGCTCTTGTTTATAGCATTCTAAAATGTTCATGGTAAACAGGTTTTGGGGAGACTATAAAACACACATAGTAGAGAACTGGATACAAAAGTCAAAGATATGAGTCAGTCATGGAGACACCTTGAGCTGATAGTATACAACAAGAGGAGTTGGCATACATTTGTTGAAGACCTAGTCTGTTTAGGGAGCTAAAAGTGATAATGATGATGGGTCATAAATGTCAGGATTGATCAAAATTTGTTTCAGGCTGATTGTGACAACAGCTGTACTAAAACTGAGATACAGTATACTGACTTCTTGGACATGCCAGAAAGTCAACAACAGTTATGCTTATTTGGAGATGAGAAAGGTATATATAATAGCAATGTTATTATTTTAAATTCATATTTTGGCTACATAAGTTTACATCATTTCAATATCAGCTCAGTATGACATTTAATACTAAGCAGCGAGTGGGCCATTCTTAAAAATTAAATCTATTTACAAATTGGAATTAAACTTGCTTAATATATACATAATGGAGATAGAGGCTGTTACTGAAGTAACCAGGATAGTTATTATGTCACACTCTCAGTCCTTGCTTTTAAAGGTTCAAAATGAATGTCTTTTGCATGAATAGAAAATATTTATAGAGACCTTGAATCTTCAGAAGCTGGTGTGAATCTACTGTACAAGTCATTCAGGTGTATGACACTGTCGTATCGTGTGTATTGGGGCAGCTACAACAGTAGTTGTCGCCAGGAATAGCTTATAACATATAATGAAGGTCTCCAGTTTACATGATTTAAATATCTGTGCAGTATGACATTTAATACTAAGCAGTGAGAGGAACTTTGATAGAGAATTAAATCCATTTATAAATTTTAATTAAACTTGCTTAATATATACATAATGGAGATAGAGGCTGTTACTGCAGTAACCAGGGCAGTTATTGTGTCGCACTCTCAGTCCATGCTTTTAGAGGTTCAAAATGGACGTCTGTTGCATGAATAGAAAACATTTATAGAGACCTTGAATCTTCAGAAGCTGGTGGGAATCTACTGTACAAGTCATTCAGGTGTATGACACAGCAATGAAAGTGCTGACTAGCTTCATGCACGCATAGCGGGGAAACTGGTCCTGCACAAGGGAGAGATACCGAGGACAGTTAATGATCATCTGTTAGAAAACAACACTGCAATAGATGAATCAACAAGGCTATGATAGCTGGAATGTGGCACCAGACATAAGACTAGCAGGTATGACGTATGAGAGGATGCATCTGACATGTATACATGCAGGATGTACAGTACAGTAAGCATTCATACACTTGAACATATGCTGAGGGAGACTTAGCACCAATGGGTTTGCCTGGATTACAATCACATATTTATCAAGACATTGTACTTACATGTATGTGTTTGTTACTCATTTTCCTAACAGAATTTAACTAAACATTTAAGACATGCATTTCATTATTTATCTTTGTTCATTATTTTTATTATTACAGGTGTTTATTCTTGTCACCTGTGCAACACTCATTTCTTCCTACTTGATGTCCTGGATAAGCATATGAAAGCAGTACACAGAGATGGAGGTTGGGAGTTTGATAATAAATGCAGTGATCTTCAAAATGTGTTACCACAGGACAGTGGAAATAACATGAATGAAGCAGTGAATAAGATTGGAGATGCCACTTTTACTGATGTAGCAAGAGAAGATAGCATCAACCTGAGACTCACTGGTAATGAAGCATCAGTCAACCTCATCAACAGTCAGGAGAGGACACCTACAATGTTTGACAACCTACACAGTAATACATCAGTTTGTAAAAATCAAGTCTGTAACATAAATTGTAGTAAACCATTTTCTGACAACTTTGTGTGAGTGACAGAGCTGTTGCTACTTGCAGTGATTTAAGCATTCAGTCTCACATGGAACTAGAGGAAGGCACATCCTACAAGTGTGATATTTGCAGTGTATTATATACTTTGAAAGGTAACATACAGCAACATAACAGAATATATACACAAGAGAAGCCTTACAAGTGTGATGTTTGTGATGCAGGATTTAATCAAAGTTGTAGCCTAAAATTACGTGAAAGAATACATACAGAAGAAATTCCTTATAAGTGTGGTGTTTGTGGAGCAGCATTTACTTGGAAAGGTCACCTACAAAATAATAAAAGAATTCTTCTTCTTTGAACCTTAGCCGCCGACAGTCAAAGCAGTCAGTGGCCATCACACCTAGTGGCGTCTTGTAGGGTGTCAGAATATACTCTCTACTGGTACTATGGATTTAATACATACTCAAACTAGACTCTTAGCCCGCTGTCTAAAGGTAAGACCACAGTACACAATAGCTGACATGAATAATGCAATAACACCTGAAGCAGGTTTGGTCCCTTTAATGAATACTGCGCACACACAGAAGCCACACACGGCTAATAATGCACATAGAATAACGATGCAATGGAAATGCCAAACTACCTGCCATAATCAACAGCTCAATATAGCAGTAACATAATCACCGACATAATCTATCCAGTGACTACACAATGACTTTCGCTCACTAGCCAAGCCCTGTACTGAAGCAAGGCAATACATGAATGCAAGATACTTAACGTAAATAATATCCAGGAAAAACCACTAGAACCACCAACATTCTAGCAGTATACCAAATAATCATGACCACCTGAAAATCGGCAAGAAATATAAACCAAAATGGCATTCACATAATCCCAGCAACACCGCTGACAAAGGGACAACGTCCTCACGGGACAGTAGACATCTCCTAGAATGATTTGCGCCAAACAATGTTATATCCTCTTCCGTTCTGGCTCAACTGGCCAAACCGGTTTTTGTTCTAATAGCATAACCACTCTCCAACGTGACCAACTTAATATTCCGGCGAATGTCTATCCTGTGACATCCACCCGGCCCCCATCCCCCCCTCCCCACCTTAAGAAAGAAAATGAAGTTTTGTTCCACCAGAGGAGTCACGCCCGACCCCCTTCGGAGCATGGATGAACAGAATGCCAAGACGACACCTCCTCATCTACTCAGAGAATGCCAAAGTTGTCCACCACGATAGTCGTTCATGCCTTCTCACACAATGAACTAAATACCAGCAAACATGAACACCCCCCCCCCCCCCCCCCCCCCCCCCCCCCCCCCCCCCCCCCCCCCCCCCACCACCCCCCCCCCCGACCCCACACAGTACAGGCAGTCGTTTGAAAAATTAACGATGACTGTCTGCCACACACAATGCATCTTATGTTTCAGTAATACCACAGCAAACATCAATAATAAGTCATGTCATCGTGTAACCAATGATTCTCTCTATACAATACAGACATAGATCTATGGTAACATGATTCATACATAAGTTTAGTACAATTTCGTATATATTGCCTTTATGGCATCATAACACATAAATCGTCTATTATAATACATAATCATCAATCATCAACTCTAGTACTTATAATACATTTCTTATATATATCATCATAAATACCTTCTTCCGATGTTCCTGTCCCCCACCAAGCTCATAACCTGGACAGGACATCTGCTACAATGTTATTGTTGAGGCTGCTTCATGATGTGATTTTTATCGCGGCAACTTATTATTAGTGCCGGATTTTTGTCACACCATGTCGTACCTCAACTGAATGCAAGAGATACATGAAAGCGGTCGCTGTGAGATGAGTATCTAGGGATGAGGTAATACACAGAGGGGAATGTGACGTCATAGCGTCAAGATGTGTCTAATGGCTTGTGTATCAGCCAGTACATTGGATTGTGTATTCAATAAATATTTCTGAGGAGAATGGTAAGCTATATGCTTTAAAGGATAGGCATGAGAAAATGCCAGGATTATATTAGAAGTCAATACGGGACGATAATTCCCGAGACGGAGAAGTGTGTTAAAATAAAATTATATGAACATATATAATTGAACAGTTATTATACCGGGAGGTCTCATTCCCTGAGGTCAAAAGGATCATTTAAAAATTAACATTTGTTATACCGGGACGCTACATACTCCAAAATTATAGGAATAAAGTAAAGGAATATTTGCTACGCCGGGATGCGACATACCCCGAAGTTATGGAGTGAAAATTATGATGTATGAATATTAAAGATACCGGGACGCTCAAATCCCCCGATGTTGTTGGAAAAAAAATATAATGAACTTGTAGTTATGCCAGGATGCTCAATACCCCATGTTAAATGGAATTAAGGAATGATATTATAAAAGTATCAACTATGGAAAAGTTGCATGACATTGTATAAAAAGCGAACCAAGATAAGGTTAGACTAAAAGTTAGAGAGGGAGTATTCATGCCATTTCGTGAGTGTGACGTTTTGTGAATTTGTTCACAGAGTTTAAATATAAATACAATTATATTCACGATAATGTGATATAAATGACAATACCTGCCTAGCGGATGCTCTAATAATAGAGACATTTTTAAGGACCTTACCGTCCAAGTTGAAATACGTAATGAGATTAAAACTGGCAGATGTTATGGCGTGTGAAGCCAAATGAATAACTTTCTTCATATGAGAGATGAAAATGTAAAGCAAATTGTAGCAATGAAATATATAGATATAGCTTAAAAAATCTAATCTAAAGCTTTGAAGAAGAACTAACTGTGGACAGTATTATAGTCACTAAAAGTACCAAAGAACTAGGTCTGGAGTAATTCCTAGATTCTGTGATTAAACTCCAATAGAAGTGACTTCTAATGTGCATGAACTATGCTGTGTAATTCCATACAAAATGTTATGTGAAAATATGTTATTAAACTGAGATGTCAGTCGTTTGAGAACACCTTCTTCAGTCGATCAAAATCGTTGTAATGATACTGTTGAAATGTCCTTCAATATTACATGTTGTTACTACCTTCACAGTCTTGACTAACTATAGTTAAACACATAACCAAGTCAAATATAAGAAGAAAACAGAACTCTCAATAACAACGGACAAAGTAAATTAAACAATGTACATCTTTAAAATTAAATGCATTTATTTCAAAAATCAGACATGAATCCACGCGGAAGCTGGATATAATGGTCATTGTGGCAATGCCCAGCCTGACAACAAACATGAGTAAATTACACGGTATAGAAGAAATAAGCTCCTTAACAATGGCACCTATCCACTGTCCCGCCAAAGGCCAAATATAAGGTATCACAAACCGGCTTTCCACACACATCTATGTCAGACAGCTAACAAGACTCCTCTGAGTTATGGCGTCTTTTGCCCTCAAAATTCTACCCCGTCACGTGACAACACATGATGGGCTGTTTGCACCGGAACTCAAACATTGAGTTTTGTGTAAGGCCCAGGTAAACACAGCCTGGCTTACAATCAAGCATACAGGTCAAAACGAGCCACGACACAGGGTAAAGGCTGGTGGTTGTGTTAACTTTAACTCGTCATAACCAGGCCGGCAGTCCCCTCTCTGTATGTAAAGCAACAGGTACACTCGGACTGTTATATACTAGTTTAGGACTCATGTTTCATAAAGACGATACATTTAATTGTCACCTTAAGGTCGATCCAACACAATCATGGTTATATACAACAGCAAGCTAGACCTGGCAATCTCACCAGGCTACTTACAAAGATGAATGGCATCAACATATACATTGTTCAGTACTGATGACCTGTACTCAGAAAATAGATTGTTATTAGCGTGTACATTGAAAACTCTGGAATATTTCCACAGCATATTATACTGAGCAGAGTTCAGACATGTCTTGGGTTGAAGTCTGGTTCTTTACTCTACAGCAAAGGTTCTCCACTTTAAAAATTCTGCTCACCACTAATTCAAGGAACACGCATATTTCTATAAATTTCTATTTGCCCTAAGAGTGGTCTGCAGCTTGCATGTGCTACATCTATGAAAAACCTTGTTAGCGCTAATATACATCTTGACAGTCAAAATGTTGAGCCCACTGCTCTAACTGCTCTACACCAACTGCCCATGAACAACCTATTTCTCCTTCTCCATATTGACCGCTAAGTGTCCTTTCCCTTTGATTGGTCTGGCCATCTGACCTGGCCCAATCACTTATCTTGTTCTAGTCTTAACCATCTATTTTGTTTTGAGCCCTGGTGAGCTCACGGCGACCATCACACCAACCAGTTTACTACCTACCTTTATAACCCCTATCCTTAACTTA
The DNA here is from genome assembly GCA_024509875.1 of Oreohelix idahoensis. NCBI lineage: Eukaryota > Metazoa > Mollusca > Gastropoda > Stylommatophora > Oreohelicidae > Oreohelix > Oreohelix idahoensis. The sequence continues at coordinate 118,358 of JAMPIV010008696.1, forward strand.
CATGTTTTCTTGAATGTTCCTATTTTACTGTTCTATCCCCTTAACTCTTCCCTTGACTGCATTCACTACCACTTATATGCCCCTGTGTCTGGGAAATGTATTCCGGAGGTAGACATTTCCTTACCCTATGTATACCCTATTACCTAACAAAAATAAAAACACTTTCATCATCCTCGACAATGAACATGTGTACTTGGTCACATCAGCAAGCAAACATATCTTAACTACACATTCAACATATATCATAAATACCCTAACTACTAATGATTACCATTTACATACAATTCTAACCAAAAAAAATATCATAACTACTACAACAATTGTTTGCCATTAATACAACTTATTTTTATCAAGGTATCATCAATCATCTGTGACCATAAAAAAAAAATTATCTTCATCAATGCGTTAGCAATAATCACTGATCTATACCAATCACCAACAATACTTATGCTTATTAATACATCATCAATAATCGATTATCTATTACAATTTGGTTACAAACTTATGTTCATCGAAGCATCATCAATAATCAGTCATCAATAACAAATAATTGACCAAACTCCCACAGATATACCATAATATTTACATTTAGCGGTCCTACCTAGCGGCCATTGGGACATATACAGTCCTTGCTACTATTTACCAACTCCTCTCTTCTTTCCCTTAAATCTGCAGACGTCTTCTGCCTTTATGCTAACATGCTGATGATAATCAAGTAATACTAATTGCTGATGATGATTAAAACAATTCATGAATGCAATATGAATATGGTACACCGATATATTTATAACACATAAGGAAGGGAAACTCGAGGCCTGTAAACAGTAAATAAATATTAGACAAACATAAAGGTATGTTTTCAGGCACTCGTAAGAAATAAAGAAGTAGAACACTAGAAAACAGAAAAACAACAGACGTGAGTGGCTTACCCAGGACCTTCCGTGCGACAACCCCGCCTAGCTATGCAAGTGAATCACACTATCCTCCCTGCCATCTAGGCATCACCAAAAAATGATGCTTCGATGATGGGTCATTAGTGTGACCCGCAACACACAACACCGGAAACTTACCATGGGCAGTCCAGCCTATTAATGACACAATCACTTCTGTCATTCCCCTATTATACAGTATAGGTCAGACTACACAAGGCAAAGACCTTAATACTGTGTCTAGTAAATGATAGAAGACCAAGAACAGCAAGCACAGGATAGAAGGTAGGGTTTTGGTATTGTATAAACATTTATAACGTATAAGGAAGGGAAACCCGAAGGATGGCTGTTGACCGAGTAATGTAGAGACAGTTTTTTGCTGCCCTACAAGGCACCACAGGCATGTTGGTCACTGATTGCTTTGTAAGTCAGCACCATGGACCAAACAAGAAGAAGACACTGAATAAATTCTTCATCACAAACATCACACCAGTAAGGATTCTCTCATGTATGTATTCTTTTATGTTGTTATAGGTTATCTTTCTCAATAAATTCTTCTTCTTCTTCTTTGATCCTTAGCCACCGACTGTCAAAGCAGTAAGTGGCCATCATGCCTGTTGGCCAGCAACAAATTGCTTCCACTTTGTTTTGTCAGCGGCCATCCTTTGTACAGTGCCCCAACTCTGGTTCATTCTTTGTTTTGCGGTCAGGGCACCCAATTTCATGCCAGAAGCTTCCTTTTGGCTTTCACCACTGACAGCCATACAAGCCTGAAACTCTGGATGTCCATCCTGCATCAAAGTTTTCCATTTGTTGCTGTTTCCATAACTGTTCAGATTATTTACATAGGCAGGGGTGTCAGTCGTCCATTAAAACTCCCAACCTGGAGGACCAGGGTACCAGCTTTTGTCTGACCCCTACCCGCACAGACCTGTCCAGCTTGGTTAAACCTACCAGGAGTAAAACTTCTGCTGGCATAGCTCTGAGGGTTGTCAGGGTACGCAAGCTAACATACCGTTCCAAGGTATAGGTACCACTGATGGCAGTTAAATCACTGCAATCAGCAGCAGTACTATCACTCACACTAAGCTACGAGGGGCATTCAGAAAGTAATGCACCACATTGTTTTTCTCAGGAGCTGTTTATTCAAAAAGCATGAAATTTATACACAATATACATGGATATGTCATGTAAACATCGGTTTTATTCAACATAATCCCCATCAACTTGAATGGCTTTATGCCAGCGCGAAACAAGTGCATGTATTCCTAGCCCGTACCAGATTTTGTCTTGATCATGTAGCCATTTCTTCGCTGCATGAATCACTCCTTCATCATCTTCAAACCTTGTCCCACGGAGTGCATCTTTAAGGGGACCAAATTGATGAAAATCAGAGGGTGCCAAATCGGTACTATAGGGTGGATGGGGTAGTACAGTCCAACCCAATTTGGTGATTGCTTCCCGTGTTGCCAGACTTGTGTGAGGGCGCGCATTGTCGTGAAGCAGAAGCAGGTATGCTGGATTCTTGTGCGGCTGAACTCTCTGAAAACGTTGATTGAGTTTTTTCAATGTCTTAATGTAAGCTTGCGAATTGATTGTCTCTCCTCTTGGCATAACGTCCACAAGAATCACACCTTCAATGTCCCAAAAGACAGTGATCATGACCTTTCCAGCTGAAGGAATTGTCTTGAATTTCTTTCTTCTTGGTGATTGCGGATGATGCCACTCCATTGTCTGTCTTTTTGTCTCAGGTTCAAAATGATGTGCCCAGGTTTCGTCACCTGTAACGATCTTAGCCAAAAAGTTCTCTCCATCAGCATTGAAACGCTCCAACAATTCAGAAGAAATTGCTTTCCTTTGCAATCGGTGGTCATTTGTGAGAATTCGAGGAACCCATCTTGCGCAAACCTTAGAAAATCCGAGAGTTTTTATAACTGCATTTGCACTACCAATGCTGACTGACAGCTGTAAGGCCAATTGTTGAGTAGTGATTCGCCTGTCAGTAAGAATAATGCCCTCAGCGCATTTCAACATTTCTGCGTTGGTAGCTGTGGCAGGATGTCCACAGCGCGGCCGATCAAGCAGCTCCGTATCTCCACTTCCTGATTCTTTGAACCCAGCGACTGACTGTACTCCTGTCGACTGCAAAACTTCCATACACATCACATAGACGCTTGTGAATGTTCACAACAGTGTCTTTCTCTGCAACGAGAAATTCTATCACAATTCGCTGTTTATAACGCAAGTTGCTAACACGCTCCATTTCAACGGTTTAGCGCAGCCGTATTATTTGGCCGGTTGCGGTGCAATTTAGTGCACACAATTAGCACATGCCATATTTAAAGTGTGCAAAATTTCATGCTTCTATCTTCATTATTAGCTGAGAAAAACGTTGTGGTGCATTACTTTCTGAACGCCCCTCGAATGTATACTTTTATGTTCTTGTAGACTACCACTTTCAGTAAATGTTGCACCATAAACATCACATTTGTACAGCATATTTCCTTTATGCATTCTTTTATGTTTTTGTGGGGAAAGTAACTGAGTAAATGCTGCACCACAAATATCATATTTGTAAGACTTATTTGCTGTATGCATTCTTTTATGTCTTTGCAGGGACAGTATCTGAGTAAATGCAGCACCTCAAACACCACGCTTGTAAGGTTTATTTCCTGCATGTATTCTTTTATGTTTTTGTAGGGTACCTATCTCAGTAAATGCTGCATCACAAAAATCAGACTTGTAAGGCTTCTCTCTTGTATGTGTTCTTTTGTGCACTTGAAGGCTACTTATCACAGTAAATGCTGCATCACAAACACCACATTTGTAAGGCTTTTATGGCTTTGTAAGCTACGATTCTGAGTAAATGCTGCACCACAGACATCACATTTGTAAGGCTTATTACCTGTATGTGCTCTTTTACGATATTGTAAATTACTATTGTTATTAAATGCTGCACCACAAACATCACACTTGTAAGGCTTCTCTCCTGCATGTTTTCTATTATGGCTTTGTAAGTTACCACTCTCAGTAAATGCTGCATCACAAACATCACACTTGTAAGGCTTCTCCTGTATGTGTTCTTTTATGCTTGTGTAGTTTACCACTCACAGTAAATACTGCACCACAGATATCACACATCTAAGGCTTATTACCTGTATGTGCTATTTTATGATATTGTAAATTACTATTGTTATTAAATGCTGCATCACAGACATCAGACTTGTAAGGCTTCTCTCTTGTATGTATTCTTTTATGGCTTTGTAAGCTACCATTCTGAGTAAATGCTGCACCACAAACATCACACTTGTAAGGCTTCTCTCCTGTATGTATTCTTTTATGGCTTTGTAAGCTACCATTCACAGTAAATGCTGCACCACAAACATCACACTTGTAAGGCTTCTCTCCTGTATGTTTTATTTTATGTCCTTGTAAGCTACATTTCATAGTAAATGCCATACCACAAACATCACACTTGTAAGGCTTCTCTCCTGTATGTATTCTTTTATGTTGTTGTAGGTGACCTTTCTGAGTAAATGCTGCACTACAAACATCACACTTGTAAGGCTTCTCTCCTGTATGTATTCTTTTATGGCTTTGTAAGCTACCATTCACAGTAAATGCTGCACCACAAACATCACACTTGTAAGGCTTCTCTCCTGTATGTTTTCTTTTATGGCTTTGTAAGCTACCATTCACAGTAAATGCTGCACCACAAACATCACACTTGTAAGGCTTCTCTTCTGTATGTTTACTTTTATGATATTGTAAATTCCTATTGTTATTAAATACTGCACCACAGACATCACACATGTAAGGCTTCTCTCCTGTATGTTTTCTTTTATGGCTTTGTAAGCTACCATTCTGAGTAAATGCTGCATTACAAACATCACACTTGTAAGGCTTCTCTCCTGTATGTATTCTTTTATGTGTTTGTAGACTACCATTCTGAGTAAATGCTGCACCACAAACATCACACTTGTAAGGCTTCTCACCTGTATGTTTTCTTTTATGGCTTTTTAATTTACCACTCTCAGTAAATGCTGCATTACAAACATCACACTTGTAAGGCTTCTCTCCTGTATGTATTCTTTTATGTCTTTGTAATTTACCACTCTCAGTAAATGCTGCATTACAAACATCACACTTGTAAAGCTTCTCTCCTGTATGTATTCTTTTATGTCTTTGTAAACTACCATTCAGAGTAAATGCTGCACCACAAACATCACACATGTAAGGCTTCTCTCCTGTATGTTTACTTTTATGGCTTTGTAAGTTACCTACCAGGCCAGGAGGAAGACAGCCGATAGGATAGTCTGGCGCTCTCTCTTCCAAACCTCTACACCTCACGGTAGAAGTGGAATGACTAAGATGGTAAGTAAGTAAGTTACCACTGTGAGTAAATGCTGCATGACAAACATCACACTTGTAAGGCTTCTCTCCTGTATGTATTCTTTGTTGATTTTGTAGACTACTACTCAGAGTAAATGCTGTACTGCCAACATCACACTTGTAAGGTTTGTTTCCTGTATGCATTCTTTCTTGTAATTTTAGGTTACAACTTTGATTAAACTCTGAATCACAAACATCACACTTGTAAAGTTTCTCTTGTGTATGTATTCTTTTATGTTGCTGTAGGTTATCTTTCACAAAAAATGAAACACCACAAACATCACACTTGTAGGACTTATCTTCCTCTATTTTCATGTGAGACTGAGTGCTTAAATCACTGCATGTATCAACAGCTCTGTCACTCACACAAAGCTGAACATTTATCTCACTGGCAGAAAATGGTTTACTACAATTTATGTTACAGACTTGATTTTTTAAACCTGATTCATTACAGTGTAGGTTGTCAAACATTGTAGGTGTCCTCTCCTGACTGTTGATGAGGTTCACTGATGTATTACTGTGTAGGTTGTCAAACATTTCAGTAGTCCTCTCCTGACTGTTGATGAGGTTCACTGATGCTTCATTTCCAGTGAGTCTCTGGTTGATGCTATCTTCTCTTGCTACATCAGTAAAAGTGGAATCTCCAATCTTATTCACTGCTTCATTTGTTTTATTTCCACTGTCCTGTGGTAACACATTCTGAAGATCACTGCATTTATTATCAAACTCCCAGCCTCCATCTCTGTGTACTGCTTTCATATGCTTATCCAGGACATCACGTTGGAAGAAATGAGTGTTGCACAGGTGACAAGAATAAACACCTGTAATAATAAAAATAATGAGCAAAGATAAATAATGAAATGTATGTCTTATATGTTTAGTTAAAATTTTTTAGCAAAATGTAGTAACAAATCATCATCATCAGTTGCCATCTCCACAATGAAGGTTGGCTGTAATGGATCTCCAACGTCTTCTGTCTCTTGTCTTGGTGGTGCACTCTGATAGACTCTTTCCTGTCCATCTCTTGATGTTATCTTCCCACTTATAGCGCTGTCTTCCCCTTGCACGTTTGCCTTCAACTCTCCCTTCTGTTATGGTCTTCTGCAAGGTATTATGCCTTTTTAAGGCCAAAGTATTTTAGCTGCCAAACTTTGACCTCCCTCATTAGTTCTCTTTTCATACCTAGATTTTCTAGGACCTCCTTATTTGTTTTCATCTCTTTCCATGAGATACGCTCCATTCTTCTATATATCCACATTTCAAGAGCCTCAATTCTTTCTTCCAACTGCTTATTCATCGTCCATGTTTCTGCACCATACAGAAATGCAGAATATATATAACACTTTATGATTCTCAGTTTTAATTTGTGAGATAACTGTTTGGATGTCAGTATATGTTTCATGTTGTTGAATGTAGCTTTGGCCATTCCTATTCTCTTCTCGATTTCTGTTTCACATCTGCCATCTTCTGTTATTATATGACCAAGATATACGTAGCTCTTGACTTGTTCCAGGATTTTCCCATTTACGCTTATCTTTAATGTGGGTTTATCGTCTGTTTTGCTAATTATCATAGTTTTTGTTTTCTCAATATTAATGTCGAGTAACAGAGTAATAGAGGAAATGCGCGAACAGGGATTGAGTAAGAATATGTTTTCTGAAGTAAGAACATTGAAAAACAGCAACTTTAAATCATCACCCCGAGCAATAAACGACAAGAAAGGCCACACTCTAACAGAACGTAAAGATATTCTGAACAGATGGAAGGAGTACTGTCAAGAAATGTATACGGAAATAAACAAAGCGGCAGATAACAACGTCATGAATGAAGCGGAACGTGAACCAGAACCTACCATAGAGGAAGTCCGGAATGCAATCAAACACTTAAAAAGTGGAAAATCTCCTGGTTGTGATGAAATAACAGCTGAAATGATACAGGCAGGAGGAGAAGGCAGCGCTCGTATATACCATGCATTATGCTGCAAGATCTGGCAAAGCGGAATTTGGCCCAAGGAATGGAAACGATCAATTTACATACCCTTGCCAAAAAAGGGCAACCTGAAACTGTGCACAAACTACAGAACTATATCTCTTATAAGCCATGCCAGCAAAATACTTTTACAAATCATAATGAAAAGGATGCAACAAAAGCTAGAAACAGAAATAAATGAAGTACAGGCGGGTTTTCGACCAGGTAGAGGCACTAGAGATCATATATTCAACATGAGGATCATCATAGAAAAGTGTAGAGAATTCAACGTTGACCTACATACTTGTTTCATTGATTACACCAAAGCTTTCGATTGTGTACAACATCAGCAGTTATGGGCTATTATGAAAAATATGGGATTTCCAAACCACCTTATACAACTCATCGCACTGCTGTACCAAGAACAACAGGCAGCCGTAAGAATAGAGGGGGAAACATCAGAATGGTTTGAAGTACAGAAAGGAGTAAGACAAGGCTGTACCCTTTCCCCTTACCTGTTTAACATTTATGCCGAGAATATCATGAGAAACGTAAGAGATGACCAAGAACACACAGAGTTTGACTCATTTAACATCGGCGGGTACCAGATCCCGGAAATCAGATATGCTGACGACACAGTCCTCCTATCGACCAACCCAAAAGGACTTGAACAATTAATTCTGTCCACCAAAAAACACAGCGAGGCCCAGAATCTATACCTAAACACCAAGAAGACCAAAGTATTGACAACAGACAAAGTAAAGACCAAACCAGAAATTGAAATTGATAACGAAGAACTGGAAAGTGTCAATGAATTCGAATACTTAGGATCAATCATTAACAGCTCTGGCGACTGTGCAGTAGAAATTAAAAGAAGACTTGCAATTGCTTCACATAAGCTAATACAGATGAAAAACCTATGGCAAGGCACAAGCAAAGAAACAAAGTTACAACTGATCAGAGCATGTATATTCCCAGTAGCAACATACGGCTGCGAGACTTGGACACTCAATAAAACAGTTGCAAAAAAGGTTACATCATTCGAAATGAAATGCTACAGAAGGATGTTGAGAATACCCTGGACAGAAAAAAAGACCAACAGAGAAGTACTGCACTCACTAAACATACAGGAACATTGGCTCCTAAATACCATCGCAATAAGGAAGCTGAAATTTTTCGGTCATATAAAAAGACATAATAGTCTGGAAAAAACAGTGATGGAAGGCATGGTCCCTGGAAAAAGGGGAAGGGGTCGACCTAGACGACGGTGGACCCAGGACATCACATAGAGTCTGAACTTGTCTTTGGCTGATGCAGGTCGACTTGCCCAGAATCGTGATGCGTTCAGAGCAGCTGTAATGGAGACAACGTTCTGGAAAGAATACGTCACATGATGATGATGAACAAATACATAAGCACAATTTCCTGATAATTATGTGATTGTTATTCAGGATCAACATTATTTTAATCCAGGCAAACCCATTGGTGCTAAGTCTCCCTCAGCAAATGTTGAAGTGTATGAATGCTTACCGTTCTGTAGCATCCTCATTGTATACATGTTGGATACATCCTATCATATGTTATACCTGCTAGTCTTATGTTTTGTGCCATATTCCAGCTATCTTAGCTTTGTTGATTCATCTATTGCAGTGTTATTTTTTAACAGAGATCATTAATTGTTCTCAGTATCTCTACATAGTGCATAACCAGTGTCCCTGCTACAGGTGTGAGTGAAGCTAGTCTGTCAGCACTCTTACTGCTGTGTCTGTGATAAACGAGCGCCAAGCCTTATCGCTCTATCTTTTCCCACATATCTCTGTAACAGCACCATCTTGTCATTGCCATTGTGCCCATGATTCTTTACCTCTTTACCACAACATCTTAAAGAGGAAGGTATATTACTGGGGCACAATAAAGCCTAGAAATAGTTGTGTTCTATATTTGTGTTTTCGCTCCTCCTAGAGCATTCATTTGCGTGACCCAATTACTACGCGCGCACACTACTCTTGTGAGTGGTTAAGCCTAGTGGCCTATATAATGAAACGCGCTGAGGCTTGTTTTTAAGTCCTGATCACAGCTGTGAGAATTTAGTAGCAATCATTTCATTCATTATACCGGGCAAAAGAAGCGAATATAGTAGGAACCTATTTCATTTGTGATGCTGGGCAGAAAAGAAGTCTATTACTAATATTAACTGTTGGCAAGATGGCAGCCAGGGCCACATGTTAAATGTGCATAAAGGTGGCACTTGTGAGTCGACAATAACATGCTTAGTTACCATGTGTTATAGGCCTAATATGTTATGCTATTTTATATTGGGTGAACTGACACGTGGGTGAAGGCAGGTTGATGTAATTTCCTTCAGTAATGGAAGAGATAGTTTATGTTAAAGTTTATTTCACAATAATTGTTTTATTGTGTCAGCCGAGGTTAGTTACACCTGGTTGTATACAGTACACAGTTTTCGTTTTAAATTTCCTTTAGATGATGTATTTAGTTCTAGTTATTAATATGCCTTGTAAATATGATATCCCTACTTTTGGTACATGCAGCACGTTTGAGACATAAACGTTCCTGTTTGCTCCTTGTGGAGCATGACAACACCAGTGCAGCTGAATCCAACAGAAGCCTGCATGAAGCATTTATATGCTATGGCAGTGGTTTGTTTCTGTAACAATGTGTTTTATATGATGAGTTCCCAGTCTCATCAGTCGGCATATACTACATGCTTAAGAGTGTAGAGACGAATATTGAAATGGATCAGTTGCGAGGTGGTGGCGTATGCTCATTAATGAGAGAATTTGTTTTACATATTGGTCAATTTTATTCTTTGTCCATTTTATTATTATTTAATTCTTGTTATGTGTAGCAAGCCTGGAAAGAAGCAGTACTAGTTCCAATCCCCAAAAAGGACAAAGACCGAATGGACCCCAACAGCTACAGACCCATCAGCCTTCTAAGCTGCATGGGAAAGCTTATGGAGAGAATGATCAATACCAGATTAAGCTGGCACCTCGAAGAAAAACAAATTTTACTGCACCAACAGGCAGGCTTCAGGCAACATAGGTCTACAGAGGACCAAGTCACCTACATTGCATAGGAAATCGAAGATGCTTTCCAAGAAAGAAAGCACACTTTAGCAGTCTGGGTAGATATGGAGAAAGCATTTGATAAAGTTTGGAAAGATGGGCTAAGAGTTAAAATGCTTAAATATGGAGTCTGTGGAAGAATGTATAACTGGATCAGCAACTATCTAACAAACAGAACAGCTAGAGTGCAGGTGCACGGACAGTTAAGCAAAAAGACTACAATGGAACATGGAGTTCCACAGGGTGGGGTCCTTTCCCCAACACTCTTCCTCATATATATATAAATGATATAACAGAAAACATCCACAAGAATGTCCACAACTCCCTCTACGCTGATGACCTGGCCATGTGGACTTCAGAACAATACATCACCACAGCAAGAGTGCGCATGCAGGATTCACTGCTAGAAAGTGTATAGCAACCAAGTATATTGACCAAACATTTCCAGCAAAGCTTTGGACACATGCATATACTGATGGTTCGGCAACAAATGCAGTTGAAAATGGGGGTGCAGGCATCCTCATAAAATTAAAGAATAGAATTCACTCTATGGCAATTGCCACTGGAAAATACTGCAATAACTACTGTGCTGAAGCAGAAGCCCTGAAACAGGCAGCTGAAACTCTTATTGAATGCAAAGCACAGGCAGAAAAACAGATAGTAATCTTTTCAGATGCCCTCTCAATAATATCAGCGCTGAAGAGCCACCAAACTAAAGGATTGAAAGATCTGATAATCTCCCTTGAAAGACTGGCCGAATGCTTCAAGAAGTGCACTATCCAGTGGATACCAGCCCATTGCAACATACCAGGAAATGAGGAGGCAGATAGACTTGCTAAGGAAGGAGGTGCCTTACAACAAAATGATATAGAGACAACTTACGCAACGGCAAAGACCACTATAAAGGCTACATTCAAGTCCAAATGGGAAAGAGAGCACCCGGGACATTTGAAAAATGATGCATATCATCAACTATCCAGAAAAGAACAGGTCATCATTTTTCGGCTACGCACTGGTCACAATAGATTGAGATACCATCTGTACCACAAATACAAAATTGGTGCAACAGATCTCTGCACCTGCGGTACCAGCCCAATGACAGTCGAACACCTGCTGCAATACTGCCCAACCTATAGTAATGAACGGAGTAGCATATGGCAACAACCCACTTCTGTCAACGAAAAACTGTTTGGAGACGTTGGGAACCTTGAGTTGACTGCTGCCTTTATTAGAGTCATAAATGTGGAAGTCTGAAGGTGAACGAGGAAGAAGAAGAAGAAGTTATGTGTAGAATGGTTTGTGAGATCACGTTGGCTCACTTGGAGATATATATTTCTCTTCTCGCTTCTTATGGAGCATAGGGCCACCAATGTGGCTGGCCTCCACATGGAGCCCTCACAAAGTATTCATATGCTTGTGCAGTAGTGGTTTTGGTAGCAATCTGTGTTACATGGTGAGATTGCCTGCCTCATGCACAACACCATACTAGTCTCATTGGATGACATGCATGTGTGTGTGATAGTTGAGTGTGTCAGGTGGTGTGGAAGGACTGTTTGGCAGGTGAGAGTATCGTTTTTCATTAATTATTCATTATGATTTTAACTAGTCAGTGCTTTGTTTGCATTTCAGATCAGCAATTGTGCACTGGCTGGGTGTTTGTTTGGTGTTTTGTTGAGCATTCATTTATTTGCTTGTTGTCGCTGACAGGGTTGTATAAATAAATACAGCCTGTTGAGGGCGCATCATGGGGCATAGCGATGGTGTAAATGTAAATTAGGAGAGATAGCTCTGCACCATGTTGTGCCTCACCAAAAACACAATAATTATGGTCATTAACTATGACTACAGACAGGAGTGAAGAATGACGTAGAGGACATAGTTATGTGAGATATTCAACAGTGTCGGCTTGTGTGGCGTGGTCCACTAATTGGGCGTAGAGAATTCTACTCACCTAGTGTATTCAAGATTTTAGATTTCGAAACAGAAATCAAGGGAGATTTGTAATTCATTATGGGACAAACCCATGTTATCAGGAGGTGTGAAATGTACGGTAAGATATAGGCTCGATTTGCCAAAATATATAGGTTCGAAGACATGTCAAGGTTAGTATAACCGGCATTCAAAGTTATGAATGTTGAAGAAAATATATGTAATTGCCGACCAAAAGAAAGTGTGCAAGAAGGCACCGAATATATATATAATATGAAGATTAAAGAAAAATTAAAATGTGTCACGAAGGAGTCACAAGAATAAAATAAACGGACAAAAGTATGAATATGTTATACAAGCACCAAGGGATTAGTTTTGATAGCATGAAGAATTTTACAGAGATGTGGATTCATTTATAAATAGGAGTTTGAAGAAAGGAATCGATATTTTAAATGAAGATGTCAAACTGTATCAGAGCAATGTGTCGCTCAAAAACGTTTTATGTGATAAATAAGGTTGAAAGTCGTTTGAAACAAAAGTCTTCAAGGAATGATTCAAAGTTGGGATTATGAGTTTGAATATATGAACAGTTAACATTTTATGACAGGGAGTTCATATTTGAATCTGAATATAAAAGAAGAACGATTATTCAAAAAAGTTGTGGCCAGAGTTTTGGTGGCAATACTTCTACTAAAACAGAAAACCCTAGACAACATTCAGACAACGAAGGAAATGTTCTTAACACAGCCCCTGCCTTAGAATCAAGAGTTTTATTGTTATTCGGGTCGGGTGTGTGTGTGTGAAAGAAAGTGATCACATATCACAAAAGCATCATCATCCCTCGCCCACTTTATCACAAGTGGCATCATCATTTGCAGTGACATCGAGCAAATATCGTAAACACCCAGCGGTGCAAGGCAAAGGATGGGATAATCCAGTTTGTCATTATATCTAGTCAACTCTACTAGCAACAAGATGGTGGCACACAGCACACATGCTGCTAGTAGTTTGGATAACGAAGATGTGGCTGAGGTGGATGACCCTATAGTGGGGCTGGATCGTCAACCAGAACAAGTACGGTACATCATGGTACCTACTCACAAGAAAGTGCAGTGCTTTGGGAAGCGCATGGGTCCTACGGCCGAGGAATATGTCAGAGAGGTGAGAGCTGCCTGGAGAGTAGGGGTGATGAGCAAAGAGGACCAGGCAGATGTTATTTGGGACAGTGTCACCCCGAGTGTCCGCAGGGAGAGGGGATTCAGTCTGAGGATGATGACCCAGAAGCGATGCTACATTCCATTCTTAGGGTGTATGGGGAGCATTGAAGTATCCCAGAGCTAAAGGCCATTTTTTTACTCTACCCGGCAAGGTGCAAGGGAGTCTCTTTGGGAATTCTCCCATCGCATCCACGAGGTGTTTGAAAGTGCTGTAAGAGCACAAAAACAGAATATTGTCACTCCTTTGGAGCCATCCTTCCTTCTGGACCAGTTTGTTGCTTGTCTGAGAGATGATCTACTAAGAAAGTTTGCTGCTTGTCTGAGAGATGATCTAGTAAGAAAGTTTGCTGCTTGTCTGAGAGATGATCTACTAAGAAAGTTTGCTGCTTGTCTGAGAGATGATCTACTAAGAAAGTTTGCTGCTTGTCTGAGAGATGATCTACTATAAGAAAGTTTGCTGCTTGTCTGAGAGATGATCTACTAAGAAAGTTTGCTGCTTGTCTGAGAGATGATCTACTAAGAAAGTTTGCAAAGGAAATGATCATTAAAGAGCCTACAGCATCGTTCACGTCGGTGAGGGACTATGCCCTATGGTTTTTAGAGACTGAACATGCTTCTGGGGCTGGTGTTGCCTGTGTCGAAGTAGTAAATACAGAGAATGTACCAGATGCGCATGCATTAAATGCAGAAGTGGAGCGGCTGAGAGCACAGGTGGCTAAATTACAGGCTAAAATTGATGCGATGTCTCAGGAGCAGGGGAGACGTACCAGGATAGTTTGTTGTTTTTGATGCAGAGGACTAGGCCACGTACAGAATCGATGTCCACAGGCATTAAACTAGACCCCTCTGTGGCTGGGAGTCAGGTTACAGAAGGGGAGCAGAATGACTCAAAGATAAAGATGGTTGGTGGTCAACCGGAGTGTGAGGTACTTATAGCAGGAAAGAAAGTCAGGTGTATTCTTGACACGGGGTCACAAGTTTCAACTGTTATGGAACAGTGCTTTCAGCAGCTTTTTGGAGATCTGGCCCAGGATGAAAGTAAATGGGTGCGACTAACTGCTGTCAATGGTGTCACAATTCCATATGCTGGCCATCTAGTGGTTGATGTCAAGATTGGGGAATGTCATGTCAAGAACTGTGGCATCTATGTCATTAAGAGTGTCAATGGGCCTGACATAGCACCTTGTACAATAGGCACCAACATACTGGCGGAAGTAAAAAACATCCATTGCTTCCTCAATAAGCAAGCTTCAAGAAAAGGTACACAAGAGGTAAGGTTAGATAGAGTGAAGGTGTGGGTTGCAGGAGGAAGAAAAACCCACATACCAGCTTGCTCGATCGCTACTATACAGGTGAAATGTAGAAGAGGCTCCAGATCAGAGAAGACAGTGCTTTTTTAATCCTCAAGAGACTTAGACCATAAAGGGCTGTTTATATGTCACACACTAACTGTACTCAGAGGAGGTTTCTGTGAGATCCAAGCAGTAAATCTTGGAGATGAAGACCTTTTATTGGCTAGGGGTGTTAGCTTCTTTGTGCTGTTATACAGTTCTCTCATATTTCCTTTGGCTGCAGCATCTTCTGCCTCTCTTGCCAACTCCCCAATATACTTCCTCTTGTCTCTTTTGATTCTTCTTTTTACTTCTTTGTTTGCTTCTGTGTACACTTCTTGAGACTCGGCTTTGGAACTTCTGGTTTCGCTTGTGTTTAAATGCTTTCTTGTTTTTTCTATCTTTTATCTTATAGATGGTTTCTGTTGTTATCCATGCTTTTTGTTGTCGTTCCATTTTCCCAAGTATTTCTTCACGTGTCTCATTCCATACAGTTTTGATTTGCTGCCAATAGTCTTCTGTATTCTCTACATCTTCCAGCTGTTGGAGCACTTGGAATTTGTTGGATATTGTGACCGCAAATTTGTCTCTTGTTTCTTGATTTTTTAGAAGTCTTACATGAAATTGTTGTCTATAATTTTGCATTGTTGCATATCTCTTGAGTTTCATTTTTACTGTGGCTATCAGAAGGTGGTGATCTGATGCCACATCTGCTCCTCTATATACCTTTACATCCTGCAATGATGATCTAAACTTCTTGTTTATGCATATATGATCAATCTGATTTTCTGTTCTATGGTCTGGTGATATCCATGTTGCCTTGTGTATTCTCTTATGTGGAAACATGCTTCCTCCTATAGCCAGTTGATTTGAAGCACAGAAGTTTGGGAATAGTTCCCCATTTTCATTCATTATTCCTAGCCCATGTTTTCCCATGGCTTCTTCAAAGCTGGTGTTGACTGTACCTATCTTTGCATTTATGTCACCCATCAAAATTGTGATGCCTCTTCTTTTTACTTTTTCCATAATTTCCTGTAGTCTAGTATAAAATGCTTCTTTCACAGACTCTTCTTTGTCATTAGTTGGTGCATAACATTGGATGACATTTACATTTATTTTCTTTTTAGCTGTTTTAAAAGTAGCTGTTATTATTCTGGGTCCAACGGCTTCCCATTCAATGAGTGCTTTCTGTGCTTCTTTAGATAACATAAGAGCTACCCCTTCACTGTGGTGTGAACTTTCATCTTTATGTCCTGAGGACAGCCCCAATTCACCTGTGATGAGTTTCTTCTTGTCTACCCCCTTCCACTTTGTTTCACACATTCCCAGAACCTCGATTTTATATTCCCTCATTTCTGCTGCTACTTGTGCCACTTTCCCTTGTTCGTTTAATGTCAGAACATTCCAGGTGCCAAATCTGGAAGTTCTCCTAGAAGAAAGAAGGTTAGTCAGTAACACAGACTCCTTTCGGCTTTCTCTGTGCTGCATCATACGCCTCCCTGCGAGAGGACCTTCCCCTGTCTTGGATGGCTGTGTTTTATTTTCCTTAATTGACTTGTCCATGTTTGTTGAAGTTTTTGGTGGTTTACATTTTTTACAGGATGGGATAACCAGCCCCATGCCCAACTGATAAAGATGGTTTTGGGGTATCAGTTGATAAATGCACCTTTCGTGGATATGCTTGGATAAAGTGCCACCACATTGAGAAAGCTTTTCCAGTCACAATGTTCGGTACACAGGTCAGGTTACCGACTGTTGGGGCCCTGACAAGGTGTACTGTTAGTGTGTATATACTGGTGCAATGGGTGAGTGTGAACATCAAGAATGACAAACGCGAAGGGATGAAAGTTCAACAAGTGCACAGGTCACTCACTCCAATCACAGGTGGAAGTCAAGGATGGCTGGACTACTGTGGTCGTTTCATATTCTTTAATAGGACGTACACATGGACAGTACGAGCATCGTTACAGGAACATAAGTCGACATAAACAGCATAGTGTTGATCGATGGACTACCATCATAAATTAGCATTCATGTTGAATAACATTGCAATGGAACATCTGTAAACAAGCACTTAGATTTCCATTGTTTATAAATACCATCATCAGGCCTTACTGACCGAGCATGTCAGTTAATAAATATTATTCAAACTTGACTCCTAAACAGGACCTCTTTCCTAGCGAAGATTCCTTTAGGTAAATTGCAGCGAATCTCTGTGAAGATAATGTTAACCCACTAGTATTGGGTTTTCTTTATAATAGTGATCTCTCAATCATCACCTGATAATAAGGGGGCATTCCCGTTCTCTGATTTATGATCGGCAATAAGTAGGATTCCAAAATAAGTAGAATTCCAAAATGGCTTCTGGTTCCCTGTTGAGCATCGCTCACTATACGGGTGTATAGCAAATCTTCAATCGAAGCCTTGTTCATCGACAATAAATGATTCTACAATAATCATTATATTCTGTCCTCATAATTGCTGCATATAAACATATTAGGTGCTGCTAGATAATATGTCGACCCGACATATACATAGGTAAATTCATATCGACGTCTGCCCATCTGAGCCTAGGAATGAAAAAGTTCAGTGAACAGTTCTTTACCTTGCCATATGAAATATACTAGCAAACACAAAACACTCTCCTGGCGTTACTGAAACAACACTGGGGAACTTATGATCTAACAGTCCCAGAAGAAACTATCTTCGTTCCCATAATCAATCGAAGAGATCACAAACTTTGGACAGGTCTAAGACATGATGTCCCGCCAGGCTTCTCCATCACCGAAGAACTCTCTCTAACCTATCTTCATCCGCCGAAAGCACCTGACCCCGAAGTACAGTACAAGGAAAAATAGTTCCACTTAAACATACTAAGATATCAAGATATAAGACATACTCGTCCTACATAGACAAAAACTACACATAGATTCGGGCCATAGATATTCTGAAGCCAGAACAATCTATTTCTAACCAAACACAGAACAGATTGCTATAAACCCAGATTCCTACGCTTAGTTCGAATCATCAGGAAAGATACAAGAAGCGATAACTCACAAAATGAATACACCTCGCCTAATCTGAGTTCTGTCCCTTTAGACTCAAAATCGTGAATTCAAAAATAAATATATTTTTATCAGACAGATAAATACATTTTACATTTGTATGCGTATTTACAGCAATCTGTGCGCCACACAAAAGAATATGTGCACAACACCAACCCTCCTTAGTCACATTTTACGACATGCATGGCAAGGAACAGTGTTACTATTCTTTGCTCCCCTTTCAGGCCCCAGTAACACACAGGTGGGTTAAATGTAGTGGAGGTGACCTTGAAGTGATGGAATGCGAGAGAATAAATATTCTAAAGTAACTCTTATTTAGGCACTGATGAAAACCACAGGCTACAGGCATATAAATATTAATTGGGTGATAACAAGCTCCATTGTGCATAGCACATTCAGAGGATCCATTAAAAAATAGTACATAGTGTTCAGTACAACTACCGATACAGCGGTCCCATCACGTTCTGTCTAACACTCTCACACTCGTCACCGCTTCAATTATCCATGTAGACAATTAATTATTATTATCTTATCTTCTTGTGTCTCAACCTCTCCAGTACGTCATGATACAGGATCCATATATATATATCTATCTTACGCCATGTTCTTCCACTGATGGCCTCTCAGTAATACAATCTAGAGGACGTGGTACTACGACCCACCTCAGGTTGTCTAAATTAGCAAATAACAATATCACTGTTAATAAACTGCGTGCATAATATTCCCTGTCAGAAACACTCCATTCTGGCATCACAGCAACACCTAATATATGAACAGAACAAGTCTGTTACCACCAACATCCATGAAATACTTAAAGCACAATTTTATGAGTTTCATTTTTGTTTTTGCTAACAGAAGACTTGACATTTTTCACAAATGAAAAGAAATGGAGTGCAATAGAAGCAATAGAAACCTATTCAACTCTGATTAAACAGCTTCACGATCTAGATTTTACAGATGAACTGGTTCACCTGTCCTATAACTGTAATCAGATGTACGGCAGGATGAAAATATTTAATGAGAGGTGACAACAATTGGGTCTGAAAATACACAGGAAGACAACAAACATAACGATAATAACTTCAGGAAATGATAAAATTATTGCTCTTGAAGAAACATCACAACAAGATGCAGAATCATATATACACCCAGCAATATAAACAATATTTTAAAAAAGATTACAAAAGGCTACAACAAGAGCTTTGATTGTATTGGGAAACCACGGAGATCAAAAGAAAGTAAATCCAACAGAAAAATCTGAAACCTTCTAATTCGAATGTCAAGTCAGTCCTATTATATGACTTGAAACATGGAGAACAACAAAAACAACAATCAAAGAAGCTACATCCTGTCTTAAAATGGATGCCTGCATAGAATAAAAGGATTGAAGTGCTATGACAAGACCACTAATGTGAAACTGATGACAACTACCAGACAAGCATCAGTGGAAATAGAGATGAGAAGATGATGGAAATTGACAGGAAACACACTGAGAACTGATGACAACTACCAGAAAAGCATTCATGGAACCAGAGATGAGAAGATGCTGGAGATTGACAGGAAACACACTGAGAACTGATGACAACTACCAGACAAGATTTCATGGAACCAGAGATGAGAAGATGCTGGAGATTGACAGGAAACACACTGAAAACTGATGACAACTACCAGACAAGCATTCATGGAACCAGAGATGAGAAGATGCTGGAGATTGACAGGAAACACACTGAGAACTGATGACAACTACCAGACAAGCATTCATGGAACCAGAGATGAGAAGATGCTGGAGATTGACAGAAAACACACTGAGAACTGATGACAACTATCAGAGAAGCATTCATGGAACCAGAGATGAGAAGATGCTGGAGATTGACAGAAAACACACTGAGAACTGATGACAACTACCAGACAAGCATTCATGGAACCAGAGATGAGAAGATGCTGGAGACTGACAGGAAACACACTGAGAACTGATGACAACTACCAGACAAGCATCAGTGGAACCAGAGATGAGAAGATTCTGGAGACTGACAGGAAACACACTGAGAACTGATGACAACTACCAGACAAGCATTCATGGAACCAGAGATGAGAAGATGCTGGAGACTGACAGGAAACACACTGAGAACTGATGACAACTACCAGACAAGCATTCATGGAACCAGAGATGAGAAGATGCTGGAAATTGACAGAAAACACACTGAGAACTGATGACAACTATCAGAGAAGCATTCATGGAACCAGAGATGAGAAGATGCTGGAGACTGACAGGAAACACACTGAGAACTGATGACAACTACAAGACCAGCATCAGTGGAACCAGAGATAAGAAGATGCTGGAGATTGACAGGAAACACACTGAGAACTGATGACAACTACCAGACAAGCATTCATGGAACCAGAGATGAGAAGATGCTGGAGACTGACAGGAAACACACTGAGAATACTTGTTGACAGCAATCTTACAAGTCTAGAGGAAGACACTAGAGACTGATAGCAAACACACTGAGAACTGATGACAACTACCGGACCAGTATCAGATGAACCAGAGATGAGAAGATGCTGGAGATTGACAGGAAACGCACTGAGAAGATTTGTTGTCAACATTCCTACAAGTCTAGAGGAAGGTCAAGGACACATGGAGAAGAGAACTAGAGACAGACATGAAGAGGGTGAAGAAGACACAGGACAGGAAGACTTGACAAAAGTTTGTTGACAGTCTATGCTCCTAGAGATGCTCATGGGTGATGAGAGAGACAGAAATGACTTGTTGACAGTCTATGCTCCTAGAGATGCTCATGGGTGATGAGAGAGACAGAAATGACTTGTTGACAGTCTATGCTCCTAGAGATGCTCATGGGTGATGAGAGAGACAGAAATGCCTTTTGTTGACAGTCTATGCTCCTAGAGATGCTCATGGGTGATGAGAGAGACAGAAATGACTTGTTGACAGTCTATGCTCCTAGAGATGCTCATGGGTGATGAGAGAGACAGAAATGACTTGTTGACAGTCTATGCTCCTAGAGATGCTCATGGGTGATGAGAGAGACAGAAATGCCTTTTGTTGACAGCCATGCTCTTCATCATAACCCTCCACTCCCAAAGGAGCATAGGCCTTCAACAAACACATGCCAAGTCCTCCTGTCACGTGCCATCTTCTCAAGTTCTTTCCATGTTCTCCTGATCATTTTCACCTCTGTTTCCAGCTCTCTTCTCCATGTGCTTCTTGGTCTACCTCTGCCTCTCTTGCCCTGGGGGTTTCAGAACAAGGACTGCCTTGTAATGCTATCAACACATTTCCTCAGTGGGTGTTTTATCCATCACCATCATCTTCATCTCATCTCTTGTTAAACTGACACCTGTCTGGTTCATGTCATTAGTTCCACATTGGTAACCTTGTCATACCATTTTAATCCTTCTATTCTATGCAAGCACCCATTTATAAAAGTCTGTAGCTTTTTGGTTGTTGTCTTTGTTGTTCTCCATGTTTCAGAGTCATATAATAGTACTGACTTCACATTTGAGTTGAAGATTTTTATTTTTGTGTTGGATCCAATTTATTTTGATCTCCAAATATTTTCCATGAAAGCTCCTCTTGCTTTTTGTATTCTTATTTTGATATCACTGTCTGTCCCTCCAACTTTGTCTATATTGCTGCCAAGATATGTGCACAATTCTACATCTTGTAATGGTGTTTCTTCAAGTTCAACCATGTTATAATTACTTGCATTTATTCTCATTATTTGTGTCGTTTCCCGGTGTACTTTCAGACCCAATTGCCATGACCTTTCATCGAGTGTTTTCAATTTGTCCTGCATCTGATTATGGTTATGGGATAGAAGAGCCAAGTCATCAGCGAAATCCAGATCATCCAACTGCCCAGTCAGGGTCCACTGGATTCCATTTCTGTTGTGTGTTGTCAATGTTCTCATTACCCAGTCTTTTGCTAGTTAAAAAAAAAATGGAGACAAGAGGCATCCCTGAAGCACCCCCGTTCTTATCCCAAATGGTTCTGTAAGCTGTCCTTCATGAAGAACTCTGCATGTTATGTCTTCATATGTTTTCTTTATTCAATTAATGATCTTCAGGGGAACGCCATAATGCCTCATCAATTACTAAAGTGATTATCTGTCCACACTGTCAAATGTATTTTCGTAGTCCACAAATCCAATGTATAGTGATGAATTCCATTCCAGACTTTGTTCAACTACTATTCTCAAAGTGGCTTTCTGGTTTTTTGTTGAAAACCTGCTTGTTTATCTCTGTTTCTTGTCTTTGGACTCTTTTAATCCCTCGAGGATAATCCTGTTTAATACTTTTCCTAGTGCTGATAGTAACATTATTCCTCTATAATTTGAGCACTCTTGTAAATTTCCTGCAGCATCTTCTGCTTCTCTTGCCAACTCCTCAATATACTTCCTCTTGTCTCTTTTGAGACAAGCCCTTAGTTTATTTAAAATATATGTCAAATATAAGAGGACATGAAATGTAGAATTTGTTGACAGCCATATCCTTAGTTCATTCGCAGGATACTCAGGATCAAGTGGCATGATAGAGTATCTAATTCTGAGGTCCTCAACACAGCACATATCTCAAGCATCTACACATTGCTGCAGAGGGCCCAAATTAGATGGGCCGGACATGTTGTTTGCATGCCCGAAAAACGCCTCCCAAAGCAGTTGATGTATAGCGAACTCTCTATGGGTAAGCGAACAGTAGGGGGACAAAAGAAACGCTTCAAAGACACACTGAAAGCATTGTTGAGCAGCTTCAAAATTGAGACTATCGCACATGATCGCTCTGCCTGGCGGACAAACGTTACTCAAGGCGCTCGCATTGCAGAACAGAATTTAGCTGATAAGGCAGAAGCAAGCAGCGTGCTGCTAGAAAAGTCAGAATGCGCAGCAACACTACTATCGACTCTAACCATATGTGCCCCGTATGTGGCATGGCCTGTAGGGCCAAAATAGGACTAATTAGCCACATGAGATCACGGCACAGAGGTCTCACAATTCAAATCTGAAGCTGTCGCCATCTTTGCTTGCGATGGGCAACTATTATTATTATTATTAGTTCATTAAAAATTTTGTCACATATAAGAGGACATGAAATGTAGAATTTGTTGACAGCCATGTCCTTAGTTCATTAAAAATATATGTCAAATATAAGAGGACATGAAATATTGAATTTGTTGACAGCCATGTCCTTAGTTCATTAAAAATATGTCAAATATAAGAGGACATGAAATGTAGAATTTGTTGACAGCCATGTCCTTAGTTCATTAAAAATATATGTCAAATATAAGAGGACATGAAATGTAGAATTTGTTGACAGCCATGTCCTTAGATCATTAAAAATATATGTCAAATATAAGAGGACATGAAATGTAGAATTTGTTGACAGCCATGTCCTTAGTTCATTAAAAATATATGTCAAATATAAGAGGACATGAACAGTAGAATTCCTCTTTCTTGTCAACAATCCTTTATTCTAGAGTCTGAATTCTAGTCCTCAGTCCTTCAAAGATTGTCTAATGTTGTCCTCCCAGCGGACTCTGGGTTGTCCTTGAGGTCTGGATCCCTTGATATTAGTTTCCCCATGCTTGTCGTAGTGGCTGATCTTCTCCCATTCTGCAGACATGGCCAAACCATCTTAGTTGGAACTGTTCTACTTGGGTCTGCAGGGGGTGGGATTTTAGGCCTTGATGTATCATCTGGTTGCGACCCATGTCTCTTCTTGTTACTTCAACTACCTTACTCAGATACCTCATTTCTGAGGTTTGGATCTGGCTTTTGTGGGTTGTAGTCATTGCCCATGACTCGCATCCATATGTCAAGACTGGGACATAATTGGAGCAGTATACAGCCATCTTTGTTTTCTTACCAGCCTCTCTCTTGCTGAGGAATCCTTGATTTATGGCCTGAAAAAGTCTCCCAGCTGCTGCTTTCGAGTGGCCAACTCTTCTTTGATGCTTCCTTCCAGTCTATAACAGCTCTGAGGTATTTAAATTGTCAACCTGCTCCAGGACCTGTTCTACCAGTTTAATCTGATTTCTTTCTTCTCGTGATATCACCATGGATTTTGTTTTAGAGCTGCTTATGACCATCCCTCTCTTCTCCAACTCTTCCTTCTAGACTTGCAGATTGGATTGGAGATGTGTCTCTGATTTAGCAATCAGGGCAACATCATCAGCAAATGCCATCTCTGTAATACAGACCTGTCTCATCAACAGTATAAATAACATTTATTATGTTACATATTTGTTGATAGTGGTAACATATTGAGTGCAGGTTACATTTATGTTAAAAAGTTGTAAAGCATTACTGAGTAAATTGTCCCCAGCAGGATATACAGATGTGGAACTGGTCCTCATACTCTCTCTCCCTGCAGGAACATGGCCATCTTCTTTGTCTTCAATTTCTATCTTTACTGTGTGTCCCTGAAAACAAAATATTGAACATATTCAAGTTTGAAAGAAACCACTTTAGTCTTAAACATTGCCCCAGTTTGACAACTGCATGATAAATTTATATGTATGAAAATTGTTTTCATTTCTCAACTGTTTTATGTTTCTGTCCCTCATGAAGAGATTACATTACATTTACTTATATGACACTGTTACAGGAAAAAAACTTAAAGAAATCAGCAATAAGTAATAAAATGTTTAAATAGACAATATTTTAACAGACTTATCAGTTTAACTTACTTTGGCTGTATAATAATTTATTATCAAGAATTACAAAGAAAATTTACTTTAAAATCTGTACTGAAGTCCTGTTTTATTTTTTGATCCAAGAATGGGATCTTCTGTTCCATATTTTTTTTTTGCAATCTGAAAAGAAAAAATGAATTATATGTAACAAAATCTTGGACAATTATTTACATGATGGTTATTTGAGATATTGATATATCAAGAAATTTCACTGAAAGCTTTTTGTTTTTTTAATAATGGTGAAAAAAAAAATATAATAAACTGAAAATATAAGGAAGAGTGATACATGTTTAATGGTAGTATGTTCAATGTCCGCACAATGGGCTAATCACCTGTTTGCCAAGTCACTTCGATTACATGTCCTGCCCATGGGCCTTGTGCACTTGGGTCCCCTCTACACCTCGTTTCACGGGGTAGAAGAGGTTCCGATTATGAGATGAGATGAGATGTTCAATGTCACATTCTACAGTCTTTGCCATATTAATTTTCTTCTGAATGATTCTGAGCTGTCAAGTGCAAACTGTGTTTTTTTTAATCAACTTTTAAAATTAAAACTTCTACCTATAATCTATCCATACCTGTGCTTTATACACAACAATAAGGCACTTGAGATAGTAAAATGTGAGAAAATTATAAAAATGTTAGAATTCATCAACATCGATGTTAAGAACAGATCTTATGTAGGGAAAGTAATTCTTTAAAATGCTTGTTGTACAAGTGGATTTTTGGATTATGGCGCTTGTTTGCTTATTAGTTGTTGAGTGATTTAAAAATATATGATAGGGGAATTTTCTCGTAGTTTCGAGAAGGCAGAAAAGTCAGAAAGCGTGGTGAACGCTAATCATCTCAAGTGCTGAGATGAATTTATTCTGAGTTGTTTATGAGCTGTGTGTGATTAGCTCTCGCGGCTAGCCCATACATGGATTATTGTCGGAGCTGTATTTTTTGAGCAGCCGAGTCTCGTGAGAGTGAGTTCCCAGTGAGTGTGCTGGAAAGGGAATTCGCTCTGGGGTTTTTGAGCGAGCTGGTCAGCCGTGTTTTTCATAGTGTGTGTGTTACACATAAGAATTTTACTGTTATCTGTGTACTCAATTTTTTCTAATGCAAGGTATATAACTCTTGGAATTGGAGTTACTTTTACTTTAAGTGGTTACCTGTTCTTATGCCCTTCGGTTGCCGATATTATTGCGGGTTGACCGATGTTGGGTCATGTCCATTTATGGAGCGCTCAGGCCCACTTGTCTTGTAATTGTTTGTCAAACTGCGTCGATAGTTATTTCCTATCCTTATAAGGCTCGATTTTAAGTGTCGTTCTTAGAATGTGCCCATAGCTTCGACGTTGTGAACTGTATTCAAGTCGAACGGTTCTGTGCATGTCTGTTGTTTGGTTGTGGTTTTGTACCAGCTTCCGCCCGGGTGTGATACAGATTCTGTCGAGAGAGCTAGACGCGTTTCGGCGTCTGTGCTCATATTGTTTGGGAAATGGAAGTCCT
The DNA here is from genome assembly GCA_024509875.1 of Oreohelix idahoensis. Lineage (NCBI taxonomy): Eukaryota > Metazoa > Mollusca > Gastropoda > Stylommatophora > Oreohelicidae > Oreohelix > Oreohelix idahoensis. The sequence goes on from JAMPIV010008696.1 coordinate 144,483, forward strand.
CTATAGTGTTCATCTCAGATGATATTTCCTTTTTGTGTTTCAAAGCGCCTGGAGGCATGTGAGTTGTGTATTTATTCCTGAAGAGAAGGTAATTGCTCTACATTGATTATCATTGTCGTTAACTTCCATGATTGACATTTTGTGCCTAGTTGTCGACTTTCCTTGGGCGGGAAAGAGTCGACGTTATGAGAAGGTTTCAACTCACGAATCACTATGTTGTTATGCATCGGGTTGATGCATGTCCTAAAGGCTATCTGCTGGTTGGACTTTACTGCTCTGGCGGTTCCACGTCAGTTTTGGTTTGATACCGTTGTTATTTAAGGAAATCAGAGGACATTATTTGATACTCCAGAAGTCGTGCCTGTCTTGATGGAGGTCAGGGAAGGAGAAGGAATTTAATCTCCTGCATTTATACATTTATAAAGATATCGACTGTTATAGAAAAGGATGATGGTTTCCACACCTGATTACATTTACAGTCGATTATGATGCATTGAAGCCCATGATTTGATTCACCATTATTATGCTGTCTGCTGTCGAATGTTGTGCTATGTCGATATAATGAAGACTGTGCTACATGTTAATGTCTACACATCTTGTCATTGTGGCGTCCCAATAAATGATGGAAACGTCACTAGCAGTTACAACATTCATTGACTTTCTACGTCGTGAGTTTATGTGACGTCCTGTGTGGACTCTACTTTACTGCTACCTGCTTGACTCCACATATACATCATATACACAAACCAGACCAAAGACACCATACTTCTCCACCCTCAACATTTGGTAGGATAATCAGCCATTATCATTTGGTGGCTTCTGACATTTATCATTTGGTGGCAAAATGCTATCAACAGTGTGCCTGCGCAGTGTACGAGGAAGATGTCGACTAGTGTTTTTTCGCTGTGTGTACAGGTGAATATTTTGTAACTGCAGTGTAGGCAGTCTCTTTTGGATATTGATGTTAGACATTATGAGGCCATGATTTGTGTAGGCCATTATTTCCTGTGAGAGGATAGTTATTAAAGATACTTTGTGAGGCCATATTTTCTGTTGAAGTGATAGCACTGATGATTTATTATTGCTCGAGGGATCCATAGACACATATTATTAGCACTGCGATGTTTGCAGTCTGTTGAAGAGATAGCGCTGATGATTTATTATTGCTCGAGGGATCCATGGACATACATTATTAGCATTGCGATGTTTGCAGTCTGCTGAAGGGATAGCGCTGATGCTAAAGTTATTTTTGTGAGGGATCCATTGATATAAGGCCATGAGACTAATTGAACTATATGGAGTATATTTCACATTTCGCTGTAAACTGTGTCTTTGATGTCAACGTGATTGTGTTGTGACGTAATAAACCATTATTAAATGTCACCAGTCGTTTCAATGCTCCATGACTCCTATGTACGTACCTGTGGTGTGACTGACTGTTTCAACACACACCCACTTCAAACATTCAACACAGTGACAGAGTAGCAACAGCACATCTATTTATAAATAGCTCTGTGTGGGCGTGGCCTGTAATTAGAACTTTTTCGTCTTTATCAGACCTGAGAGTTATAAACAACATGTACTGGTAACAAACATCAACTATGAAAATAAGCAGCCATATAGAAACATTTTAGCAGATTAAAACATTGTGTTATACATGTTTGATGATAGTATGTCTATGATGGCATTTTAAACAGTTTGTGCTTTTTTGATTTTTCTGAGTGATTCAGAGATTTTCAAATTTATACTAAATGCGTGTAAGGTCATGTTTAAAAAAATGTAACTTTTACCACAAGATAGCCAGAATCTAAGTTTCATTTAATATAAACATCTAAAAATGGGAATTTTTACAAAATATTTTTTTTCTGCACTGTTCTTGAAATCAGGTATGCAGACATGTTACAAATGTTGCCTGAAAGTGCAACATTTTAGTAGATTCTATCACAGAATAATGAACTAAATGAAGGAAATTTGAAATACATTTTCCCATTGAGCCACTTTACTTCATTCCGTGAGCAATAGATCTCTGTTGTTCCTTACCTTTTAGCATCCTGTCAGGTACAGTGTTGTCACATTTTATGTTAGAGAAGCACAAATGAGGACCTCACATAATTCAAAACTAGTGTTCTCAAAGGAATAAATGTAAAGTAGGGGATGTGTTCTCACAGGAATAAATGTAAAGTAGGGGGTGTGTTCTCACAGGAATAAATGTAAAGTAGGGAGTGTGTTCTCACAGGAATAAATGTAAAGTAGGGGGTGTGTTCTCACAGGAATAAATGTAAGGTAGGGGTGTGTGTTCTCACAGGAATAAATGTAAAGTAGGAGGTGTGTTCTCACAGGAATAAATGTAAAGCAGGGGGTGTATTCTCACTGGAATAAATGTAGTCTGGTGTGTTCTCAGATGCATAAATTGCCTACCACTGTATAATTTTTGTGCTTTTAAACATGACAATTTTGCTGATTAAAGTCATCTTTCCCTTTTATTACAGTACCATATAATAATTATAGAACAAATCTAGTTCACGTTACAAGTACCATGTTGAGCTGATCATACAAAAGTACTAGTTAGGTCTGGCAGCTTTACAAAGAATGACTGCTACTCACTTGGAGCAGAGACTAATGTTTCTCCTATATCATCAGCTGGTCATGTCAGTAATCAAATATGAGATGGGAATATTCATTCCGTCAATATTACAATGTAAATGCCTGGGAACACAATCAAAATGAAGAGATGCATATCGTCATGGGCTGTGCATGAGATATACCCACTGTGACTATGAAGTACATGACTGGATCAGTATTCATTAGATCCAGATATGTGATGGCCCAGTCAAAAAGCCTATATGCTTATAACCACAGACAGAAGACACCCCCCACATGGGAACATAGTTGGCATAAAAGGAGTAAGAATAAAAAGGGATGTTATGAATGGCAGGTGAACACAGTAAAAAATATATTCAAAAGAGAAGAGTGGAGTAAGTAAGGTGAGAACTTAATATTTTATTAGCAAGTCATCAACAGCATTGGTAGGCAGTGCAGAGCTTGAGGTAATGGAACAGTAGAGCTGGACATCAATCAACTAAAAAATGATTATAGCAAGAATGAAAACAAATACAGCATTGTCCGACCGTATATATGTACGTGGTCCCATAAGGTTATAGTAGAGTTCAGAAATCCCAATCGTAGAATGGGACATAGCAGATGTAACCGGACATAGCGAATGCAATAGCTTCCTACACGCAACACGTGTATCTCTGTAGTAAGAGATCCGTGTCATCCCCCGATAAATACTTCCCCCGCTTGAAAATTAACTAATGCATTCTTAGAACCTATAACTAACTACAGCATTTGAACGTTTTCAGGCCGTAAAAACAAATCAAGCGCAAAAATATTTAACTAACGATTTGAAATTTTGTCACTACGCCAAGTAAATTTACAACCCAGCCCAACATCCGTACCCTACCCCTCTTCTTAGTGTTTATGATCAAACGTCGAGAAAATTGGATAATTTTTGAATATTTCCACTATTACATTAGAAAACCTGCAACTAACTTCTAGGTTAGACCTTGGTTGAAGGCCAATACTCTATTTGAAAATAAACAGTTAGAAAATCTATTAATAACTATCGCCTTAGCAACGGTTATTAGGGCCATCACAAAATGCACTAACGCAAAGCGTGGCTAAGATTTGAATCTTTTGTCAGCAAGCGGGCAAGTCCCGCCCTCAAACACCCACTTTTTCTATACCCGTACCAATTTCTAGGAACGAATGCTAGACATTTGGCGGAAAACCAATTTTGGTTACTTCGCTGTTAAAAGGGGAGCAGGGGAAAAAGGGGAGGATTAAAATGAAACAAGCCTAACTTATGTATTTGAAAAGAAACTTAGATAATGGCGTTTCTTGTAAAAATAAAAGGGATATATTGCAGGTAGCACAAATATTAATAAATAAACTACCCAAAAACAATTCCCTTATATAAAGTATCTTGTCTTAGCAAAGTATTTAGTTATAGTGAGTTTGGTGTAAAAACAAATAATCCAAAAGATAATTACATAGATGACAACGAAGATAAATCATTAAAAGAAATCTAGATATACAGATAGAGGACAGTTGTCTGTTTAATAATCACTTTCCATTTTGAAAATCAGCCCATTAATGATGAAGATATTGTAGAAAATAAAATTGGGACAGACAGACTTACACACTGATAACTGCTCAATTTTGAAAGGCGTCGAGAAAGTTACATTTTCTAAATGCAGTTTTGATTGGTTGACTGTAGTTTGAGAAGGGGATAACATTAGCAAATCTGCCGGCCTCAGCGCCATTTGCCCAAAACTGTTAACACAGCCAGCTTGAAAGCAGTCGCAAAGCATTCATGTTGAATGCCTTTGCTGCTCTGGACGATAGCGGTCTGAACTATGCCCATTAACCGCCAGTCAAGCTGGTGATTTTGTGTTTTATTCTGTTATCTGCGGTAAGATAAATAACCTTATTGGTATATTTATTTGTATGAAGAGGTCACACAGATAGTGCGAGCCATATTTTGTGTTGTACGACATTGCACAATGGAAGTGAAAAACGACACCCCCAGTAAGGGGAATGCCAAAGCAGAATTCAGACGAGTTCTCATATGAATTCGACTGTTGTTTGAAGTTCCTCTTTAACTCCATATAGCTTTGAGTTTAGTGTTGAGTCATTGGGCCAGTATATCTTTCTTAACTGGTCATACAGAGGACAGTCCTGTAGAACATGCTCAGCAGTTTGTTCGTTTAATCCACATGTGCACAGTGGTGAAGCAGACAATCGTAGCTTGTGCATGTGTTTATTCAGTTTGTTATGCCCTGTCCTGAGTCGAAAAATCTGATAGTCTGGATAGCTCTCTTTTTCTCAAAGTATGTGACTTCATTATCTTCTTGTTCACATTCTCCTCCCTTTTTTGCAAGTTTATCTGCCTTTTCATTTCCGGGTACACCACAATGAGATGGTACCCACTGAAGTATGGTTCTCTTTTTGGCAGCTACCTTGTTTAGTTCATTTCTCAGATGCGGGAGTTTACCACCCTTGAGAGCTTGCAGGACAGACAGTGCATCTGTGAGGATGACTACCTGGTGGCAGTCAGAGTTGGTGTTATAAATCATATTTGCAGCTTGCTCTAGAGCTTGAACCTCAGCTGTATAGTTGGAACAGAATTTACCAGTGGGAATGTGCCTAGTCTCATAGTGGTTGTCAGGATATGAGATAAAGATACCGGCACCTCCATTCCTAACAGCATTAGTTTGCTGATCCATCTGTATAGGCATGTATCCATGATTGATCGGGATAGCTTTCTTGGATCATACTCAATGTAGCAGTTCGTTTTTGCAGATCATTATACTCACATCCACTTGTGAGACCACTGACTGATGTATTAATTTGGAGGGCACTGCTGGCCTGCTCCCATGGTACAGGGTATAGGGTGGGCTTCAGTGGTGTTGTCTTCATGGATAGGTCTTCTTGATGCTGTCTTATAAGTCTTTTCCCCCGATGCACAAAGCTGCTACGCTTTAGACGTCCCAATGCCAGATCATCTAGTCTTGCCTTCATTGGGTGCATTGGCATACTGTTGTACTTTTCCATCTGGATCATGGTTTTTGTGTCTCTTCTATGGGACAATGTCTGTAATCCAGCAACCTTCTGCATCTCTGTTATTGGTGTAGTTTTCATGGCTCCTGTAATGAGCCTGAGAGCTTGATTTTGCACCTTGTCCAAAGACTGCAGATGTGAGTTAGCAGCTGATGACCATGCTGCTGAGCTAAACTCTAAGTGTGGTCTTATTACTCCATTATAAATCTTCTTTAGATTTCGTTCATTTGCTCCCCAGTTGGTACCTGCTAATTTTCTGAGTATGCCTAGTCGTCTTCGGGCCTTTCCTTCTGCATTTTCAATATGCTTATTCCATGTAAGCCTTTGGTCAAATGTCACCCCAAGATAGGTGGGGTAGCTTTCTTCCTTGATCACGGTTGTCCCTAGGTGTATGTTAGCTGATTTGTCCTTGGGGGCGAGGGAGAACAGTGTTGTGGAGGTTTTGTCTGTGTTTATTGTGATAAGCCATTTCTCTGCCCATGACACTAGCATGTCTGCTGCCCGCTGCATTCTATAATTTGCTGTGGTGACATTTTCATCAGCGCACCAGAGTACTAGGTCATCTGCATATAAGGCAGCTTTAACTCCTGCAGGGAGATCTTTCACCAGGTCATTGATGTAAACAAGGAAGAGTGTTGGGAAATTACTCCTCCTTGAGGTACCCCCTGATGGAGCAACACTTTTCTGCTCTGCAGACCGTCAAGAGTGACTCTAGTTCTCCTGTTATGCAAGTATGACTGGATCCATTTCATCATGTTGCCTTGGATTCCACTTCTCCTAAGTTTTGCAATGAGGCCATCTTTCCACACCTTGTCAAAGGCCTGCTTGAAGTCGACCCAGATCGTTAGGACCTTTTTCTTCTCCTGGAAGGCATCTTCTATTGCTTGAGACAAGTAAGTAACTTGGTCTTCTATACTGTAGCATTCTCTAAATCCAGCTTGTTCCGGCACCAGGATCTGCTCAGACTCTAAATACCATTTCAATCTGTGGTTGACTATTCGCTCCATAGTCTTCCCAACACAGCTTGTGAGACTGATTGGCCGGTAACTTGCAGCCTCGGTCTTACATTTCCCTTTCTTTAGTATGGGTATTGTGATGGCTTCTCTCCATACTTGGGGTACCGTTCCTTTCAACCAGCTGTGGTTGAATATCTCAAGCAGTTTTGTCTTTGCTGCTGAGCTCAGATTTACTAGCATTTCGTTGCTGATTTTGTCTGGGCCGGGTGACTTTTGAAACTTAAGCTTGGAAATAGCCTTCTGTAGTTCTCCTAGTGTGATGGGTTCCCTCATTGGGGCAGGAGTATCTGTCTGTCCCATGGTTGCCAGTATTTCTTTTCTTATCTCTCTCTGATGATCTATGTTAATGGGTAAGTTGCTTTCTGAACTGTATCTTCTAGCAAACAAGTCTGCAGCTTGTTTTCCTCTGAAAAGTTTGCCACCTTCATCCAATGTGATAGTCTGCCTAGGTGAGGAACGCTCTTCATTTAGAGACTTGACTAATCTCCAAAGTTTCCTGCCGTCTTTCTCAAGGTTCAGCGATGCCGTTTTAGTTCTCCAGCTTTTCCGTTTTTCTTCTAGCTTTGTTCTCTGAAACTCTGCTACAGCCTTTTTCCATTTGTTGTGAGTTTCAAGTGAAGGCTGAGACTCTGCGTCCTTTCTAGCCCTGTCCATAGCTTCCTGACGTTCTTGGAGTGTGCTGGACCAGTATGGTATGTAGTTACGCCGGCATCCTTTGGGAATGGTTTCTTTTGCAGCTTGTAGTATGCATCTGTTGAAGTCTTTTACCACTTCATTAATGTCTCTGTTCTGTACCTTGAGGGTAGACAGCAGCGTGTTCACCTGATGCCTGAATAAACCCCAGTTGGCTTTTTTGTAGTTCCATCTTGTAATGGCTGGGCCTGTACTGAGAGTTGCACTCTGGACAGTAAGAAAGATTGGGCGATGGTCGCTTCCCCCTAGTTGGTCTCCTACTTCTCTACTAATAGATCCAGCTATATCTGGTGTGGAGAAGGCAAGATCTGTTGTTGAAGTTGTGTGCCATCCTCTGGAGTAGAAGGTAGGAGTATCTGTGGCATTATTGACTAGGATTAGGGAGTGATCATCTTGCCAAGTTTCAACCTCTTCACCTCTGTGATCCAGATGGTTATAGCCCCAGCTCTGGGAGTGGCTATTAAAGTCTCCAACTGCTATAAAGTTGGTGGTGGCTGGTACCTGTATAGAGCTGAGACTCAGGGGTTTGTTGTTCGGACAGTAATAGTTCAGGAGTTCTATTTCCATCTTGTCTACCTTTATCTGCAACAGCTGATATTCTGCTCCATCCATGAAGGTTTTCCTTTCGTGTGCAGGAATGTTATTCCTTACAAGAGTAAGTACTCCTCCTTTTCGTCTATCTTTTCTGTCGGATCTGAAGCATTGATATCCCCTTATTTTAAAGGTTTGATCTGCTTTCAAGTGAGTCTCTTGGATACAGCAAACACTGACTTGCTTCTCATACAAGATGTTTTCCAGCTCTGTCTTTTTGCTGTATCCATGACAAGTGGCACTCTGGGTTTCTCTTTTTCTGTTTTGTTTTGGTCAGTAGTTCTCCTCCGCCGTCTGCTGACTCCACAAGACGGTCTAGAGGGTCCTCCAGTAGCTGAGGGTGGGCTCTGTCGAGGCTCAGAGCCCGGCACTGCACCTGCCTGGTGGAGCTCCACAGGGCGAGCACCAGTACGAGATTTATTTGACGGTGTACTCTCCATAGAAAAAAAAAAGCGAGTTGCGTGATACTGTGGTTTCCGGTGCGCCTTCTGGCCCAGTATCTATGACTTTAGCACCTGTTCAACGGGAGAGTGGGCTCATCCCTAATCTGTTTATGTTCCCAGTAGTAGACTATTCGCAAGCAGCCTGGGGGTGTCACTGCTCTGCGCGGACCTTGTTTATAGGGAGTTCTGAGCTCCAGTCTCTTTCCCAGGCATTTTATCCTGGCCTGGCACGCATACAGAGGACCCCACTTCTGGTTCTAAGTTAGCAGTTGGGGATAGGTGGGGTAGCACACTGTGCATTCCCCGTCATCCAGGGGGCTCTCCAACTATGCAGAGCTTGCACAATGCTGTGCTCTGGTTCTGGGCTCTCCCAAGGAATCCTCACGTCCTGCACAGAGCCACTTCCAGATACCCACCACCTGCCAACCCTCCATTGTAGAAATCTCCTGCATGCGGCCATCCAGTCAAGAGCCAGTATTAAGTCTGGTGCCCAAGTGATCCCCCCAAGCTCAGTGTGCAATGCTGGGTTCTCATCATGCTGCAACACAGGGGGGATTGTGATGCTCAGCCATCTCTCTCAACTCTGCACCGATAAGTGACATCGGGGACTTAACTGTGCCTCAGTAAACACCAACACAGTCCAACACCATTGAGGACAAACGGTCGTCGTGGGCGTGTCTTCAGTGGGGAAGTTGTGGAGTCTTCCTGTCCATGTTCTGCACATCCTAACACTGCCCGCAAGACATCGGAGGTTTGGAGAGTGGCCTTCTCTGCTTTTTTGAGCCGGGGTGGGCTCCCCGGGCAAGTCTCGATGGGGATCGAGACGTGTCCACTGCGGTCCAGTGGGCCCAGCATCAGGGATCTGATGGAGGACAGTTGCACCTGTGCCCAGGTTTGAGTTAGTAAATTTTCAACTTTGTAATCTTCATGGCATTGTGATGCTGGGGTGCCTGTGGATTTCCTACCGCCCCGGGTAGAAGCCAGAAGTGTACTGTGCCAGCTCTGGGGGAGATAAAGGGGGTGTTTCTGCGTCTCCTTGTGATACGTAGCCAAGGTAGGGCTCACAGTGCTCTTTCCCCGCCACCAAATTGCCTGCTGGTTTATCCGCCAATTCTCCAAGGAAACTAGCCAAATTGACCAAGATTTGAAGGCAATAGATATTAAAAACACGTCCTAAGATCTCAGTAAAAAAGTACGACTGAGGTTCCGATCTTAAAAAGAAAATCCCCCCCCCCCCCAATCCCATTCCCTCCCCCCCCCCATTTTTTTTAACTCGTTCCCACTCCCAAGACTTTCAGTATCCCACTGAGGCCTCCTCCCACCCACAAAGGAGAAGTGTACGGTGTACGTGCACCGGTTTTATTATTTATCGATTTGGTTTTGCTTCCTCTAATCTCGTTGTGTTATAGGCCTAGAGGATTCGTCACCCTCAGTTACCAGGACTACCTCGAGGAGGGGTGGCTCTTTCACCACCACGGACAACGATCGTCTGAGGGAATGAAAGAGGTTACGATAGGCAGATATTAGGAGACTAGGACTTTAGGTCATATATCGACTCCTTCTCATGAACTAGCATTCACTAGGCCCAAAGTGAGAGCAAGGGGAAACCCTCTGACCCAAAACACCAACACATAATAACCCACAGATCATGAATACAAACCTAGCCCCTAATATCACTGGTAAGGTTTGTCCAGACCAAGTAAGGTGGATGTATATGGGATTGTAACGTGAAGGGGTGAATGGTCTTAAGTGATTTGAGGGGAGAGAGAGTGATGAGTAAACTTGTGTGAAATGGGGGGGAGGAGATAATTGAATGTTAAAGAAGGTCCATAACCTTCTCTTTCATTCAGGGTTTTTTTTTAAAAACTAAAAAACAGTAGCCATAACCTGGCCCAGCAGAACTTTTTCCCCAATTTCCTTTCTCTCTTATCCCATTCTGCTCCCTCTTTCTACACTCCCAACCCCCACTCCCAAAACCAAGTGAAAGACCTGTCGTTTAGTGAGAAAAAAATAAAGCCCATATCCTAATCATCAGGCTCTCCAGTTAAGTGCAGATTCTTGTTATACTCGAGGACAGATGACAGTAATCTGATTCCTCCACATAATACCAAAAGTTGTATATAGAAAAAAAAGGGATGATGATACAACACAACTCTCCATCTAGCAACAGTGTTAATAACATTCAGTAGGGTACCAATACCTATTTAGTTAAATAACTATACCAGAAACTTTAGTACAGTTAATAATTACTTTGTAAGGACAACTTGGTCCTTACTTTGTTTTATTTGAATTAAATGTACCAACATCAAAAATAATTTTGGAATACACAAACACCAACAAACACAAAAAAAACACAGGTTCACCAACCCATCACAATTAACCCAGTACCACACACTCAAACATTTCAAACAGAGTCTTATTATCATACCCATACTCATTGAAACAAAATTGTGTTTGTGGAAACAAAACAAAAATTCAAAAACTTGCATTACCCAAGACAACGTAAAAATCTCATATACATACAAAAATAATAAACAACAAATGAGAAAAAAACCCAACCAGTACACCCTCGTATATATTTCTACCTAATGAGAATATGTTCTTTATCATTATTTTTATTTATATTTTATTCTCAGGGACTTTATATAACTTGACCTAATCTCGGTGTACACTTAAATACATCCTATCTAATACTATTTATAATACTCTTCTTTTGTATATATTTTCTCCCAACATCTCATGTCTCTTATACAAACATTGTACATGCCTTTAGGCGTCATACTGGTCTACTTACTAACAATATACATCCTAAATTTATGTATTAAAAAATATTTTAATATATCATAATTGTTTCTAATTTACATGGGGCCTGTAGCTTTTGTTTACAGATGAGGGGCCCTATATTAAAATATTGACAATAAATACAACACCTTCGTCCCCCATTTATTTGAACTCCTTTACATTTTTAATTTTTATCTTTCTTATCATTTTTATTATCACAAGTATACAACACAGTCATGCATCTTTTAACGCTGTATTAAAAAGTTGAAATTATTTTGCCATTTTTTTAGCATGAGGCAATAATTTTGTTGATGATATAGGATGTATCAATTTCACGGTGCAAATAACGGTTTATCAAAAAAAGTGCTCATTTAGTGGTTCACAAATATCTTCAGAACCCCGATGTTGATTGAGATAACCGGATTTCAAATTTGCTAAATCATGCATAAATCAAGAATCTGACCTGGGAAACACGCTCATATTCTTTTATGAAAAGAAAATTGTATGTTTTTGTCAAGTGTAATTGTAGAACTTTTGGGCCCCGTAAAATCGTGGGCCCCGTGAGCAATATGCTACCTTTACCAAAAAGCGTCTATACTTAAGTCTGGCTCTAGAATATTTTTTGTATATACCTATGTCATTGGGGGGAGAAAGAAGATAGTATCGTCTGCGTAGGGCAATGCAACTTTTGTATTCCGCCTTTACCTGGTGGTGTAAAAGTGCTCGTTGTTACTGTCTTGGTCATAATTTTTGATCCTAGCAGTGGTTTTCTAGAGCGAGTATACATTACCGAGTAGAGTGAGAAAGGAGAAAGGGACATTGCCTGACAAAACCAGATTCTAGTGATCGGCCCAAGGCATCAACGTAATGGCAAATGATTTACCAAAACCTTTGCTTTCAGGTTTTTGTGGACAGTATGTAAACATTTCAATCACTTTACTAAAGTCATTCTCCAATGTTGCAGGCTGTGTAGGTGACAGTTTAATTGGAAGGAATTCATACTCATGGAGTAGGGATAATCTTGTTCAAAGGCTTCTTTTTTTTACGGTCTAGCGACGATAGGATTAAGAACGGATAATGAAAAAATCCTTCTGATCAAGTTGTTGTAGTGTGATGATGTCTCTTATGTAAGTAGTGCGGGTCTAATGAATGTTTCTGTGCTGACACACTACAACTGTTTGGAGTTTCGCTTTATGAGTGTAGCCATGAACGGTTTGCAAGGTTTGTTTGTTAAGGTTTTGGCTCTAAATAATTTTATAGCTCGGTGTTGAAGGAATAGTGAGTGATAATTGAGTCTGTAGTTTTTAAGACTATATGTTGTTGTAAACGGATCGTCCTTAGGGAATTAGAGTGTGTAATGACTTTGGTTGTGATGGGCTAGAGAACTGGACAGCATAAGTTAAGGGTTCCCGCATTAAGTTTATACAAGCCTGGTTAGTATACCTAGGACGTCCTGAGCAGGGTCGATTTATCCAAATGTCCGGTAGCTTGAAATCTCTCCAAGAAGTCTCTGAAATGGTATGAGTGGGACACTGCCTAAACGTCCTGCAACATGACGAACAATTTGACCATCCTGAATCCATGCCATGGCCTTGACCACGGTCTACAGTGCTGAGACTGTCTCCTTGGTGGCCATGGCTAATGCAGTGATCATTTCGACCACATGTCATACTGATTTATTGCATACCAACGGTGAACACTCTTTACCGATGATCATTTTCCACATCGTGCAATTCAAATTCAAACTCACATTTTTTCACCTTTTTGAAACTAGTGGGGCGCGTTTGAGAGCAAAAACCATGAGTTTTTTGCAGCAACAATGGCAATTTTCATGGTGCGGGTTAAAGTGAATCCAGTTTTTGGACATTAAAAAAAATTAACCTAGTGCACACAGAAATGTATACACATTTTTCTCTGAGCTCAAAGTTTTAATGACATTTTCACTTGTCTTTACAGTTTTTTGCCAATCAATTTATATAAACCTTGTCTAAACTGAATGGCGGCCCTTTAACTTGTGATCCAGTAGTATAGATAAACTAGTGGGATTCTTGCAGAGGAATAAACTAATTTGTTAAGGTATTTGAAAGGTAATGCTATGGGTGCAAGCACTTGAGACAATGCTTCACTTTTTAATAAAATCATTTTATTAGATTTTTTTTTTAAAAATAGATAATGAAAGTATATAATATATGGAGTCTCTACAGCACAGAGTATTATAAAAATCAAAGTTAGAACAGAATTCAAGCATCAAGCTTTATGTACAATAGCAGGTACAATCAGATTAACATCAATGGGAGCTCTAGAGATCCGCTTTAGAATTCTACCCTTAGAATTTATGGAGAAATGAGTGAAAACTAAATCACAAATGAACAAAGTTATGTTAGATACCTCTCACCCAGCACATAATTGCTTTTACCAGATGTCAACTAATAACTCAGGTCAATCCAATGAATGCCAATAATACCCTACCGGATGGAAGTGTATGGAGAAAATTGTTTATGTGGGTACTTTTAATTACATCAATTAAAAACAGTTTGTGAATATAAGCCAGTAATTCCCATCCCCTCGGAGATCAAGACATTTCAGTGCCCAGTCCTGACAACCTAGCAGCAATACTTACTTTACTTACTTAGTCCTTCCCCATCAACCGGTCCACCTAGTAGTTTGCAAATACCTTAACGAAATCAAAAATATATAGAAAATATTAAGACAGCCAAAAATATATTACACAACAACAATGAACGACGTATTGTGAATACTACATGGGAAAAGACAAAGATTATGCCTACCAGAATAAAATGCAAGACATGATAACCACGGTTGAACTTGAATAAACACCAACTTAAAAGATATAGAATCGTACACATATACTGCTCGTCTGAAGTAATATAGACCCAAAGTTGGAGGGACAGACAGTTGTATATCAAAATAAGAATACAAAAAAGCAAGAGGACTTTCATTGCAATTGAGAAAACATACGGAGAACAATGAGAAATCAAGTCCAAAACAAAAATAAGAATCTTCAACTCAAATGTGAATTCAGGGTCCTCATAGTATGGCTCAGAGACATAGGAAACAACAAAGACAACAACCATAAAAAAAGCTTACAGACATTCATAAAACTTTTGCTTGCGATAGAATAGAGGATTGAAAAATGGTATGACAACCAGTTACCACTCATGCGAACTGATGACAAGAACTAGCACAGTGTCCAGTGGAATCAAAAGAAAAGAAGATGATGGCGATGGATAGTGACACACACTGAGGAAACCTGTTGATAGCAAAACAAGGCATCCACTTGTTCTGGAATCCACAGTGAAAGAGAGGCCGAGCTAAGACTCAAAAACACATGCGGAGAGAAGAGAACTGGAAACAGAGGTTGACAGGAGATGAGGGAAAACATGGAAAGAACTTAGCAGATGGCACCAGGACAGGTAAGACTTGGCATGGTGTTTGCTGAAGGCCTATGCTCCTTGGTCGCTAAAGGTATTGATTTGATTGGATGACAAGAAAGCATTATTGTGTTCACAGATGAGATCCAAGGGAGAGATTGCAAATTGACAGAAAGAAATAGATTCCAATAATCAGGAAGAATGACAAAGATAACAGAATCCAGAGAAATCACCATCCATTTTCACATGCAGAGATGGTAGCAATACCAAACACATATAACTCTCTAATAACTCTCTGCCAAGAAACTAACAATATTTTAACTGACTCTCTTTCAATAATTCAAGCACTTATAAACTTACAAATCAGTAGACCTGAGATAGCAGAGGAGATATTACAGGCTACTACATACTTATATTCCAGAGGATGTTCAGTCTTAATCGCTTGGGGTACCTTCACATGTTGGCATAAGAGTGAAATGAAAAGGCAAATAAAGAAACCAGGGTATTTCTGATAACAATCTAATAAATGTAGCGATGAGTAAATCAGAGATTAGGAGCTTAATTAAAGATTTAATAGATGAATGGAAAGCAGAATGGCAATACAATTTGAAAGGAAGACATGCATATAAGATGTGCTAAGCTCCAACAAGAAAATGTCAGATATCTAGAGAATTGAAAATTCACAGTAATAAGAAACTTCTCAGACTACAGCTGGGACAAGGCTATTTCAGAACAGTAGAACCTTACTGTGCAGGATGTCTTCAAGACAATAATATAGAGCATTTCTTGTTAAAATGTAAGAGGTATGACCAAATGAGAATACCAATATTAGATTATTTGCAGGCATCAAAACTTACCTATAAATATAGAAGAGGTGTTAAGAATAAACAGACCTAGGGAACTGCATAATATAGTCAAACAATATTTAACAAGAATGAAAGTTAATATGTAGTAATTTGGAATGTGAAGGTCTGATGCTGTTCTTACAATACATATGATTTTTGACAGATGAAAGTCAATTAAATATCTATTAAAGTCAGTTATTTAACTAGAACCACAAGGCCTTTACACCCCTCACCCTTAATATTATTCTTGTTTGGAGTTTCTATTTGATTTTATTTTGTTTATGTTTTGTGTGTGTGTGTGTGTGTGTGTTTTTTTTTTTTTTGCTTGTTTTTTTTTTTAAAACATACAAGCATAATTGGTAATTATGATTTGCCCTATTTATAATGATTTGACAGGTGTGAAGCCACTTTCTCCATATCGGCAGTTGATCATATTATTTGGAATTGAAAACAATATAAATCCCGATAATAAATCATTAGAGGTTGAACAGAATATTTTTCATCATTAAATTTAGAAGAAAAAAAAAATAACAAGATTCATCGGCCAATTTATCACGTTTTTATGTAGGTAAAACATATGCACTTATTGAAATAATGTTGTTGTTTAAGGTTTTGCCTTCTAAGGGCGAAGACTGTTACTTTCAACCTAGATTAAAGTCCGATGGTTATATCATTCGCCATTCAAAAATAACTCGGTTAACTGAAGCGCTGTGTTGATGAAATATAAGCTCGGAAAAAGAACTACTAGCATGCATCAGGAGGAAGTTGAGGGGAACTGCGGTAAGACGTGGAGTACAATCACCCAGCGTGGATGAAAAGGACTTTTGAAAAAAAAATCGAAAAAAGAAACCGATTTGATTTTCTTCTTCTTCTTCTTACGAGGACAAAAGACAAAGAAAACAGTCTACGTTACGGCCACAAGGCCTTCGTATGAAATAAGACTGCTAGCCCGACTAAGGTTGATAGACACAAGGTAGCCTACTAAAAAGGACTAACATTATTTATCTGCTAGCGTGATGAAGCCCTGAAAAGGACTTGTCCTCAAAAGGACTGCCAGTTACGCCAACGCTGCACGTACCTCCTTAGTGTTCAGCAAACTGGTAGAAGAAACGATTTCAGTTTTCTTAATACCGTATCCATTTTGGTGAATGGGTCAAATAAAAAATACCAAACAAAACTACATAGGATAGAAAGAGTGAACCTATCGCCAACACAGTTTCGAGCTTGTCTAAAATAATGCCCGACAAACACTAAGGTTGCTATAAACTAAAATTACAAATCCAACACGGAGGTCTCCAGAAACACAGCCCTCTAACAATTCACTTCACAAACAACATCGAGCAAAAGCAATTACGAACCGTCAAGGTCACCGACGCCAGCGAGCACTGTATTTGAAGACGACAAAGGCATGTATTAACTCGTATCTGTTTATAAATAATGGCAATTTTCAAACTTACACCATGAAAATCTTTTAGACTGCACAAATATTGTAGCTGCCAGTGTTGCCACTTTTTGTTTTGATGTTTGAGTGAAAAACACAGTGCTATAGTAAAATGAATTTTGACTTTGTACTGTCAAGAATAAATTGATGTCGATTTTATGAGTGGCGTAATATGGCACTTTAGTTATCAAAGCAAATTACATTTAAGAGTTATATATATATATATATATATATATATATATATATATATATATATATATATATATATATAGAAATATATATATATATATCTATAATAGTATATATATATATATTAGCAAGGAAGAGGACATGCACACCATCATAGCTGGCAGACGCTGGAACTGGGTTGGTCATGTCCTCAGAAGAGACCCCGATGCCATCACAAGAACAGCTATGCTTTGGACCCCTGAAGGAAAACGAAAAAGAGGCCGACCAAAACAACCTGGCGGAGGACTGTGGAGGCTGAGATGCAAAGAATGAACCAGAGTTGGGGCACTGTACGAAGGATGGCCACCGACCGAGCAAAGTGGAATCAATTTGTTGTTGCCCTACAAGACGCCACTAGGCGTGATGGCCACTGACTGCTCTGGCGGTCGGCGGCTAAGGATCAAAGAAGAAGAAAGAATATATATATAACTGACCTCGAAACCCTCGAATCGGTCGGTTGGATCGGAGGGTTGATCAGTGAGTTAACAATTCACTATCGTAAAACAAGCTATTGTTACCGAAACAGAACCAGGCTCGACAGTAAACATGACTCACTCTAATATCTTGGGGGCTAAGGAGATTTCTAAAATTGGATACTGGAATGTAAGAACTATGTATCAAGACGGAAAATTGGAAGAAGTAATTAAAGAAATGGATAATTATAAGATGGACTTATTGGGTGTCAGCGAGTGTAGATGGACGGGGAAGGGCATAAAATATATTTCAGAAGAAAAAAAGCAAATTATATACTCTGGTAGTAATGATAATCGTCACACAGAGGGAGTAGCCATCTTAATGACACAGAAAGCAGCAGCATCGCTTATCAGCTGGGTACCTATCAATGAGAGGCTAAATATTAGCTAGATTTCAGACACGATTTTTCAAGCTCTCAATTGTACAATGTTATGCACCAACTAACGACGCTCTTGATACCACAAAAGATGACTTCTATGAAGCACTTCTAAGTACCATCAACACAATACCCAAGCATGACATAATAGCAGTCATGGGTGATTTTAACGCCAAAGTAGGTGACAACAACGATGGAGTACAAAGATATCTCGGTACTCATGGCATAGGCTGTATGAATCAAAATGGCGAAAGACTTCTAGAACTTTGTGAAATATCAAACCTTTTTGTGGCAGACACCATCTTTCCACATAAGAATATCCACAAGATAACATGGAATTCACCTGATGGCAGAACTAAGAACCAGATAGATCACTTCTGCATAAGCGCTAAATTTCGCTCATCAGTTCAAGACGTCAGAGCATACAGAGGTGCAGAGATCGGAAGCGATCATAACCTCTGCATAGCTAAAATGAGAATTAAACTGAAGAAGTTATACCAACCGAATAAAAATAGAATAATAGATGTACACAGACTGCAATCAAATGATATAAAGAAGGAATATAATGTCAAAATGAACAACTATTTCGATGCTTTAGGCAAAATTGACAACGATATCACCACCAAGACAATCGATACTAAATGGGAACAACTGAGAACAGCAATGACAGAAGCAGCTGTAGCGACCACCGGATACCTAGTACATAAAAAGAAAAAATGGATGAGAGAAGATACTTGGGATAAAATACAAGAAAGGAAAACAGCAAAACTTAAACTACTAGCGGCAAGTACACATAATGCAGTTGAATCTTGCAAACTAACTTATAACTTGTTAAATAAAGAAGTGAAGACAAAAACTCGAAGAGATAAAAGACATTTCATCAATGAACTGGCCGTAGAAGCTGAAAATGCTGCAAGAACTGGTAATAGTAGGTGCCTTTATCAAATTACAAAACAACTATGTCACCAGCCTACTGCTATGGAAACACCTGTTAAAGGTAAATTAGGGAATTCAATACCAACAGAAAAAGAACAAATGAAGAGATGGGCTGAGCACTTCATGGAGGTGCTAAACAGACCACCACCAACAGTAACACCTGATTTTAATAATGAAACATCCACAACCACCTTGCCAATAACTTGCGATGAATTCACGCTGGACGAGATCAAACAAGCCGTTAAAAGATTAAAAATTTTAAAGCTGCTGGAGTTGACGAAATTTCAGGGGAAATGATTAAAGCAGTTAATGACAACAACCTCTTGAGAATTTTAGATATTATAAATGAAGTATGGAGAGAAGAACAACCACCACAACAATGGAAAGACAGTATTATTGTAAAGTTAACCGAAGAAAGGTGATCTATCAGACTGTAATAACTGGCGTGGTATATCTCTATTATCAGTACCTGGAAAATTATTATGTTGCATGATGTTAGAAAGACTTAAATTGCATGCTGACGAAAAGATCAGAGAAGAACAAGCGGGTTTCAGGCCGAAAAACGATCATGTATTGATCAAATATTCACACTAAGAACAATTATAGAAGAATCAGTGGAAAGGCAATCGCCACTTATTATCACCTTCGTCGATTTTCAAAAAGCCTTTGATAGTCTACACCGCCCATCATTGTGGAAGATACTTACAATCTATGGTTTTCCAACAAAATATGTGAATATAATCAAAGCGCTATATGACAATGCAAGATGTTGTGTTAGAACAAATAAAGGGAATACAGAATGGTTTACAGTAGAAACAGGGTGAAACAAGGCTGTATTATGTCACCACTACTTTTTGGAATAGCTATTGATTGGGTTATGAGAAACTATACCCACAATGAACAATTGGGTATAAAATGGACAAATGGAAAATTCCTGGGGGACCTGGATTTCGCAGATGATGTAGCATTCTTAAGTTCAACACCAAGACAATCCCAAGAAGCAATAAATAATTTGTGTCATCTCTCGGTTAAAATTGGTCTCCAAATAAATGCCTCTAAAACTAAAGCTATGAACTTTTCTAACGAGACCTTTGATATCATCTTGAACGGGGAAAAACTACAGAAAGTTGAAAGTTTCAATTATTTAGGCAGTAAAATGACTCAGGATGGTGACACAACAAGAGAAATCCATACTAGAATTGCTTTGGCAGCTAGCGCCTTCAATAGATTATCTAACATTTGGAAATTACGATCATTGAATATACATACCAAGCTTCGTCTGTTTAATTCAAATGTTATCTCAGTGTTAACATACGGCTGTGAGAGTTGGAAAATAACAAAATCATTGGAGAACAAGCTGAATACATTCGAGAACAAATGTCTTAGAAAACTCATGAACATCAGTTGGAAAGAATTCAAAAAAGAAAAAAAACACCCCCCAAGACTAATCGACAAATAAGAGAAGACTCTAGGCAGAAATATGTCTCCGACTATATAAGGAAAAGACGATGGTCATATATCGGTCATGTCCTACGAATGCAAAACAACAGAATACCACTACAGGCGCTCACTTGGGTTCCTGAGGGTAAGCGGAAAAAAGGAAGACCAAAAGAAACACTCAGAAGAACAATAATAAGAGAAAGGAAGAACGTTGGGTCCTAAATAATGTGCAAGAGCTAAGAGGAGTGGCGTCACAACGAACAACCTGGAGAGCACTGGTTTCTGCCTTATGCGCCGTGTTTGGCGCTTAAAGAATTTATTATTATTATTATTATTATTATATATATATATATATATACACACACACACACACACACACCGTCATGCGCCGCATAACGTCCGTTCGGACAACGTCCAACCGCATATTCGTCCGTGGTCCCATGTAGTGGTTTTTGATGGTACTGTATGGTTGTTGTGTTACCTAGTGTAATGTATGAGGTCAGCTGCGAAGGCTCCTGCGATCAATGTTTATGTGAATTACAGTAGGCCCTTCTTTATCCCACTTACGACCTCAAACATATCCCTTTTACTATTATGAATGTAGCTACGTTAAAAAAGTCTAGGGTACTGAAAATGTAATGTTGTTTGTAGTAAGAATATACAAACACACACAGATAATTAATAAGTCTAATAATATTAATAAAATTTTCCATAACACACGAACTAACTTCAGGCTGTTTAGTTTAAATATTAAAATTTTCTTTAATATTTATTTGTTCTGAACCAATGTTTTATTTTGGTCAGAACATATGAAATGTTATGGAGTTATAAATGGAATGCATAAATAGAGGGCATAATAAAAATGGAATGTGTGTACATAAGTATTATATAAGACTGGTTAATATTAATTATATTTATAAAGTCTCTGGGAAACTATTACTGGATGTGCAGTTGGGGTGGTGTCATCACACCCACTCTGTGACTAGAACAAGCTTTGTCCATTTTCTTATAAACTTTAATAAATGTTATCTTTCCCAAAATTCAGTATATTTGTGTTGGGGAAATATTTATAAATCTCTAGGAGTATGGTGAATCCTCAGCAGGCCACTAATCACTCATCTTGTCTGTGAATATTTTATGCTGGATTCAGGTGGCCCACTCCTCTCGGTAGCTAAAATACAATGGTAGACTGCACCGACACACTGTTTGGCTGCACACACATCTGCTTGTGTAACCTTGATTACTTATGTGGCACTACCCTAGTGCCACAACAGAAACTCACAATTCTGAAACAAAATTTGTGCGCTGTGTCAGTAATCTATTTACTGCACCACTCTTACACACAGCACAACACACAGAATTAAGAACACAGTTATTTGCTGCAAAACTCAGCTGAGCTGCTGGCTATATGATGGCGTCCCACTAAATGTATGTAATATCTTCTGGGAAAAACACCACAGGCAATAATCAACTGTGTCCCTGGACAGAATTGTATCAAATGGCAAAAATGCGCATCTCTGTCCTGCCAATATGATTACATTTGACCAATCACAGACTTCCCCCCTAACTTTTTCAAATCTACAACCAAAAGTCAAATTTCAGTCAGATCTCAGTCAAGTATGTATTATTGTCTGTTGGTCCGTCTGTCTCTACTTGGTTTTTCACAAAAACACACTTGGTTCTACATGCAATACCCTACACAAATCTGCCTCCTAAGTTATTTTTAGCCACAATTCTCCACCTTCCCCCTCTCTTCCATTACAGCTTGATTTTTGCATTTGCGTGTCTCAAGGACGAAAATTTGAAACTTTAGTGAAAGTAGGAACAGTACAGTCGCTAGTCTGATATGAACAATACCGTCTTTTGTCAATATCTTCCTTGTTATCTATCCGTCTGTATAATTTAAAGTATATTATTTCTCTGCTTAAGATGGGCTATCAAACTAGCTAGGTTTTATATTCATAACTCTATTATTAAGAAAAAAACATATTTTTTCTCAAGTTTAGTTTTTTGAAATTTGTTCGAGAACCTTCTCTACGGCGTTTGCCGCTGAATTCAAATAAAACGACCAAGTATTGAAAAACGTCCAAGAAATGACTGTTTCGAATAAGAGCCAAGGTCCTTTTTGTCCATTTCCTTACATTGTGTCAACTAGTGACGTGATTTTTTTTTCTTTTACTACCAATTGCGTCTTTTTGCCGTTCTAGATTCAAACACGTGTTCAGTCATATTTTTCCTTTTTTGATCTCCGTTTCCCTCCCGTCTACAAAAAGGGTAAACCGTTTCGTCTGCACGTCTAACTAGTTAGTTTAAATGGCGGAAGAAAATGCGAGCATGGGCGAGCATGTCTCCTAGTAACTTACGCATTATTTTTATCCCTACATTTTATCTTTATATTTGGAGATATTTTAACGTTGTATCACGGTAAATTCATCACATCCCATAAGGTTTTAAATCTTAAAGGACGACCTGCCAGTTTTCTTGGTTGATGTTTCTAGCCTCTAAAGACGGGAGTCCAAGTAATCTTGGTCGGTCACTTTGAACTAAGTTTTGTTTCGTTTCATCCCAGTTAGAAGTTTTCGATGACTGGGAAGCGGAAGAATAGCCATTTTTATTATTATTTCTAACGCGGGAGAGTTCTAGCGTCACTCTTTCGAGTAAATACAAGACGGTTACGATTGCAACCTCGTGTTTGTGTTACAAAATTTGGGTTACCTATTTTCGATACATATTTTCTATGGCATTTAATTCATTTTCTCGCAAGTGACCTGCTCGTCTAAGTGCTCAGCAGGCCCTTAGTTTGCTAGAAAATTTCAGCGAAAATGAGGACGGCTATAGCAGTAGTGATTTTAGTGCTAATTCGATGAATAATTCGTCTTCTAGTGAAGTCGATTCAGAGAATGAAGGTAGGCCTATTATGTTAGAAAGAGTGGGCGTGGTTCCGTCACCTAACATTGATTCTTTAACATCAGACCCAGTAGGACCTAATTTAGTTTTACAAGAAGGGGAAAGACGAAAACAGGAGTGTGTTGGAAATATAGAATGGCAGGAAGCAAAATTGGGTGCACTAACAACGAATAGCTTTAGATTTCAACCTAAAGACGGAAGAGCAGTGGGTGTGTCCGCAAATTTAGGCCTAAATAAATCATCTACCCCGATGCAGTGTTTTGAAAGCCTTGTATCATCAGCTGTAAGGGAGGAAATTTTTAAAAGCATAAACTGCTTTGCAGAAATTGAAGTACAGAAGCATACACCATCACTGAAAAGATCAAGATATAATCGATGGAATCCAGTAATCGATTATGAGCTGCTACCATTTTTTCCTCTGCATCAAGCAATGAGTATCGACAAAAGGCAGCCGTCTTGCTTCACCATGTGACTGGATATAAGGGAGGTTTTTTCTCTTATTTTTATAGTTTCATGTTCTCTACTTAATTCTCATTTTCTTTCCCTCCTGCCTCTTGTTTGTCTGTCCCTGATGAAGGCCTTGTGGCCGCAACGTAGGTTTTTCTTGTCCTTTCTCCTTGTAAGACGTATTACTATTTGTGTGTGTGTGTTTTCCCCCCCCCCCCCCATTCAACTAAATATACTGTACAGTATTACCTTGCTAGATACAGTACATTAGCCGAAATACAGTACTGTAAGTGTACAGTATCTTGGCTATTTAGTCAATACAGCATAATTCAGTTGTGACACAAGACACACAAACGTGAAAAACTAAAGATAAATGGTATGGGTCTGACCAACACACACAGGGTAAGTTTCTTTATAGTTTATTATCACATAAACTCGACAACACCAATACCTAAAAAAAAGATCAATAAAATCAGATTTACATGCATATGAAATAGCAGAATAATCGCACTCCCCTATGGAGAAAAGAACCCAAAGTTAAATAACCCAAAGGTCGAAGGTTAGCACTGTGTTACAAAGTAGACAGTAAATTAAACAAGTTCCCTACTATATGCTACCCAGTAAAACAAACAATTTTTAAAGCAAATCCAATGTTGGTAAATTCCCTGAAACAAAGAAAAATACTACCACACTCTTTCAAACAGTGGTCACTCACTCACTCTAACCTACACTTGGTGATATCACTTGGAAATAGAATTATCCTTGAATATATATATTATCCGGTTCACTTCCCAAATTTGCCCAAGTTCATCCTCTAACAAACAAAGACTAGTAAGGTGAACACCGAATCTGGTGTTTTTTTTTTTCTTGATGAACAAAATATCACTGTGAATAGTTGATGTAGGAACGTGCTCTTGGGGTTCACAGTTAAAAGAGGAAAATACTTCCAGTATTGGGAAACATCTGGTTGCTAAAAAAAAATGTTACAATTTCAGATGACGATAATCTTATTGGACAACTCTATGTTAGAGCTCCGATTCTGCACTGCGTAAAATCTGAATAAATCCGCTTGAATACGACTGTCAGAAGTAGGAAACAATAATGTTATTTTGTACACCCCAGTCTTTCATTTCTGTGCTTCTCTATGGTGCGGAATGTTGGAGAGTAACAGAGAAGGAAATGTCGAAACTGTCCTCCTTCCACACAATCTGCCTAAGGAAAATTCTCGGAATCTTTTGGCCAAATACCATCAGCAACCAAGAACTACTTATTCGGAGTAACCAGGAGGACATGCACACCATCATAGCTGGCAGACGCTGGAGTTAGGTTGGCCACGTCCTCAGAAGGGACCCTGATACCATCACAAGAACAGCTATGCTATGGATCCCCGAGGGAAAGCGAAAGAGAGGCTAACCAAAAACAACTTGGCGGAGAACTGTGGAAGCTGAGATGCAAAGAATGAACCACAGTTGGGGCACTGTATGAAGGATGGCCGCCGACTGAGCAAAGTGGAATCAATTTGTTGCTGCCCTACAAGACGCCACCAGGCGTGATGGCCGCTGACTGCTTTGACGGTTGGCGGTTATGGATCAAAGAAGAAGAATATATATATATATATATATATATATATATATATATATATATATATATATATATATATATATATATATATATATATAGCAAATATAGGTTGACAAGCAATAATAAAGCAAAATACAAAAAACTGAAAAAAATATAATATTTATTTATTTAACAGTAAATATATTCGGGAATCAGAAGGGTACAGTTTTCCAATAATGTTTTTTTTTTTCTGACCATAAAAAAATATTGTCAATAAGCCTCTCATTGATCAAAAAAGAGTTCTACTGCCACCATTACATATAAAGCTTGGCTTGATGAAGCAATTTGTTAAGGCACTGAACAAAGATGGTACCTGTTTTAATTACTTATGCAGAAAGTTTCCAGAATTGAGCATAGACAAACTTAAAGCTGGAATTTTTGATGGACCTCAAATTAGAAAGTTAATAACCGATCCAAATTTTATTGATTCCGTGAACAAAACAGAGTCCACAGCCTGGTCATCATTTGTTTTAGTTGTGCAAAACTTTCTGGGTAACTTTAAAGCAGACAATTATTCTGAATTCGTTGGAACATGCTGTCAAGTTTTTGTGAACTTGGATGCAACATGAGCATAAAATTGCACTACCTCCATAACCATTTACATTTATTTCCAGAGAATCTTGGCGACTTTAGTGAGGAGCAAGGTGAAAGATTTCACCAAGATATAAAAACAATGGAAGAGAGATTCCAGGGACTTTGGGATGCCCACATGATGGCAGATTACTGTTGGACCCTTAAGTATGACTGTCCGGGCATATCACATTCCAGGAAGTCCTCGAAAAGATTTTTTGTGTGTGTTGACTTAACAAGTGCTAGTGATAAAGTTTTATTACATTTTTGGTAATATATGCACAGTAATTACATATAATATGAATGCAAACGAAAGTCAAAATGCCACTAATAGCACCTAACTCTAGGATTGTACTTAACAATTGCCCTACTAATATGGTCATTCTAGTTATCAATCCAAAAGCTAGAGCTGATAGAAAAAAATCTGATTACATTTTTTTGGAATCAGCAACCCAAAATTACCCTAGAACAGCTTATAAAATTTAAGGCACCAAAATTGTGTATACCAGTGTAATCAGTCATCGATAACAAATAAATTACAAACTTCCACAGATATACCATGCTATTTTACATTTCGGGGTTTTAGCGGTCCTACCTAGTGGCCATTTGGGACATATACAGTCCTTGAAACTATTTGACCAACTCCTCTCACTCTTTCCCTTAGATCTGCAGACTTCTGCCTTTATGCTAACATGCATTTGTAAATAATTTATCTAGGTTCTGTCATCCCCTTCATGACTGAATGTACTCAATTAGAGTTTTCTCCTCTACTCCTAATTTTTTGCTGGTCTCTAGAGTACTTATATTTTACTTGTTCTACTATTTTGCAACCTGAACACATAGTTTATAATACTCTTGATTTAATACTCATTCATAAGTTCTCACTTGGCATTTAACACTATATCTTTTAGTGTATAGATTGAATGTGTATGTTTAGTATTACTATTGTAATCTAAGTTGGTTTACATAAGCTACCACCACAAATCATGATATTCTGTACTTGCGTATGTTCCTCTATAACCTCTCCTTATACTAAAGTTCCCTCTGGAACAATGTCAACTATATCTCTCTAACTCTGCTCTACTCTATCCTCATACGGTGTTCTCTCCAGAACCATATCACGTCTTCTCCTCGGTTTTTCTCTATAGCTTCTCTCTTTTCTGACTTAATTTCTGCCTCCTCTCCCTAACTTCTCAACATCTAATAATTCCTAGATCTCTACATTTCTCGACTTCCTGAAACTTATTGTCTCCTCCATTCCTCTATGATTTGTCACATCTCTCAATTAACTCTTTCTGCTATCTCTCACAGCTTCTCAAATATCTCAACTGTCTTTGCCATTTGCCTATGACTTTACATCGGATTTGTGGACTACGAAAAAGCATTTGACAGTGTGGACAGAGAATCACTTTGGAAATTGATGAGGCATTATGGAGTTCCCCTGAAAATCATTAATTTAATAAAGAAAACCTATGAAGACATGACGTGCAGAGTTCTTCATGAAGGACAGCTTACAGAACCATTGGGATAAGAACAGGAGTGCGACAGGGATGCCTCTTGTCTCCATTTCTTTTCTTGCTGGCATAGATTGGGTTATGAGATCATCGACAACACACAACAGAAATGGAATCCAGTGGACTCTGACTAAGCAGTTGGATGATCTGGATTTTGCTGATGATTTGGCTCTCCTGTCCCATAACCGTAATCAGATGCAGGACAAATTGAAAACACTCGATGAGAGGTCACAGCAATTGGGTCTGAAAATACACAGGGAAAAGACAAAAATAATGCGAATAAATGCAGGTAATGAAAACAGGGTTGAACTTGAAGAAACGCCAATACAAGATGTAGAATCATACACATATCTTGGCAGTAATATAGACAAAGTTGGAGGGACAGACAGCGATATCAAAATAATAATACAAAAAGCAAGAGGAGCTTTCATTGCATTGGGAAATATATGGAGATCAAGAGAAATAGGATCCAACACGAAAATAAGAATCTTCAACTCAAATGTGAAGTCAGTCCTATTGTATGGCTCTGAGACATGGAGAACAACAAAGACAACTACCAAAAAGCTACAGACTTTCATAAATGGGTGCTTGCGTAGAATAGAGGGATTAAAATGGTATGACAAGGTTACCAACGTGGAACTGATGACAAGAACTAGACAAGTGCCAGTGGAACAAGAGATGAGAAGAAGGCGATGGATAGGACACACACTGAGGAAACCTGTTGATAGCATTACAAGGCAGTCCTTGTTCTGGAACCCCCAGGGCAAGAAAGACAGAGGAAGACCAAGAAGTACATGGAGAAGAGAGCTGGAAACAGAGATGAAAATGATAAGGAGAACATGGAAAGAACTTGAGATGATGGCACGTGACAGGAGGACTTGGCATGTGTTTGTTGAAGGCCTATGCTCCTTTGGGAGTGGAGGGTTATGAATGAATGAATGAATATGACTTTTACTTCATCTCTTCCTCCTCTGTAGCACCCTCTCCTCAGCATGTTCAGATTCAAATTCTCTATATGCTTGTCCTGTCATTAGGTTCTAGATCACTTTGTTGACTTGTGCCAGTACTTCTCTACTTGTCATACTTCCTGTCATTAGGTAGATCACTTTGTTGACTCTGTCAGTTTCTCATACTCCTGTCATTAGGTTCTAGTGTCAACTCAGTTTCTCTACTTGTCATACTCCTGTCATTAGGTTCTAGATCACTTTGTTGACTTGTGCCAGTTTCTCTACTTGTCATACTCCTGTCATTAGGTTCTAGATCACTTTGTCAACTTGTGCCAGTTTCTCTACTTGTCATACTCCTGTCATTAGGTTCTAGATCACTTTGTCAACTTGTGCCAGTTTCTCTACTTGTCATACTCCTGTCATTAGGTTCTAGATCACTTTGTTGACTTGTGTTTCTCTACTTGTCACTCCTGTTTCTAGATCACTACTTGTGCCAGTTTCTCTACTTGTCATACTCCTGTCATTAGGTTCTAGATCACACTTTGTTTCTCTACTTGTCATACATTGTGATCACAGTTTTCTCTACTTGTCATACTCCTGTCATTAGGTTCTAGATCACTTTGTCAACTTGTGCCAGTTTCTCTACTTGTCATACTCCTGTCATTAGGTTCTAGATCACTTTGTGACTTGTGCCAGCCATACTCCTGTCATTTTCTCTACTTGTGCCATACTTGTCATACTCCTGTCATTAGGTTCTAGATCACTTTGTTGACTTGTGGTTTTCTACTTGATACTCCTGTCATTGTCTAGGTCACTTTGTTCACTTTTGCCAGTTTCTCTTCCTGTCATACTCCTGTCATTAGGGTTCTAGATCACTTTGTCAACTTGTGCCAGTTTCTCTACTTGTCACACTCCTGTCATTAGGTTCTAGATCACTTTGTTGACTTGTGTCAGTTTCTCTACTTGTCATACTCCATTGTCATTACTTGTGGTTCTCACTTTGTTCTTGTCATTAGTCATACTCCTGTCATTAGGTTCTAGATCACTTTGTTGACTTGTGCCAGTTTCTCTACTTGTCATACTCCTGTCATTAGGTTCTAGATCACTTTGTCAACTTGTGCCAGTTTCTCTACTTGTCATACTCCTGTCATTAGGTTCTAGATCACTTTGTCATCTTGTGCCGGTTTCTACTTGTCATACTCCTGTCATTAGGTTCTAGATCACTTTGTTGACTTGTGCCAGTTTCTCTACTTGTCATACTCCTGTCATTAGGTTCTAGATCACTTTGTTGACTTGTGCCAGTTTCTCTACTTGTCATACTCCTGTCATTAGGTTCTAGATCACTTTGTCAACTTGTGCCAGTTTCTCTACTTGTCATACTCCTGTCATTAGGTTCTAGATCACTTTGTTGACTTGTGCCAGTTTCTCTACTTGTCATACTCCTGTCATTAGGTTCTAGATCACTTTGTTGACTTGTGCCAGTTTCTCTACTTGTCATACTTGTCATACTCCTGTCATTAGGTTCTAGATCACTTTGTTGACTTGTGCCAGTTTCTCTACTTGTCATACTCCTGTCATTAGGTTCTAGATCTTTTTGTCAACTCGTGCCAGTTTCTCTACTTGTCATACTCCTTTCATTAGGTTCTAGATCACTTTGTTGACTTGTGCCAGTTTCTCTACTTGTCATACTCCTGTCATTAGGTTCTAGATCACTTTGTTGACTTGTGCCAGTTTCTCTACTTGTCATACTCCTGTCATTAGGTTCTAGATCACTTTGTTGACTTGTGCCAGTTTCTCTACTTGTCATACTCCTGTCATTAGGTTCTAGATCACTTTGTTGACTTGTGCCAGTTTCTCTACTTGTCATACTCCTGTCATTAGGTTCTAGATCACTTTGTCAACTTGTGCCAGTTTCTCTACTTGTCATACTCCTGTCATTAGGTTCTAGATCACTTTGTCAACTTGTGCCAGTTTCTCTACTTGTCATACTCCTGTCATTAGGTTCTAGATCACTTTGTCAACTTGTGCCAGTTTCTCTACTTGTCATACTCCTGTCATTAGGTTCTAGATCACTTTGTTGACTTGTGCCAATATCTCTACTTGTCATACTCCTGTCATTAGGTTCTAGATCACTTTGTCAACTTGTGCCAGTTTTTCTACTTGTCATACTCCTGTCATTAGGTTCTAGATCACTTTGTTGACTTGTGCCAGTTTCTCTACTTGTCATACTCCTGTCATTAGGTTCTAGATCACTTTTGTTGACTTGTGCCAGTACTTGTGCCATTCTCATTAGGTTCTTGATCATGCCACTCTACTTGTCATACTCCTGTCATTAGGTTCTAGATCACTTTGTTGACTTGTGCCAGTTTCTCTACTTGTCATACTCCTGTCATTAGGTTCTAGATCACTTTGTCAACTTGTGCCAGTTTCTCTACTTGTCATACTCCTGTCATTAGGTTCTAGATCACTTTGTCAACTTGTGCCAGTTTCTCTACTTGTCATACTCCTGTCATTAGGTTCTAGATCACTTTGTCAACTTGTGCCAGTTTCTCTACTTGTCATACTCCTGTCATTAGGTTCTAGACATTAGGTTCTAGATCACTTTGTTGACTTGTGCCAGTTTCTCTACTTGTCATACTCCTGTCATTAGGTTCTAGATCACTTTGTTGACTTGTGCCAGTTTCTCTACTTGTCATACTCCTGTCATTAGGTTCTAGATCACTTTGTTGACTTGTGCCAGTTTCTCTACTTGTCATACTCCTGTCATTAGGTTCTAGATCACTTTGTCAACTTGTGCCAGTTTCTCTACTTGTCATACTCCTGTCATTAGGTTCTAGATCACTTTGTCAACTTGTGCCAGTTTCTCTACTTGTCATACTCCTGTCATTAGGTTCTAGATCACTTTGTTGACTTGTGCCAGTTTCTCTACTTGTCATACTCCTGTCATTAGGTTCTAGATCACTTTGTTGACTTGTGCCAGTTTCTCTACTTGTCATACTCCTGTCATTAGGTTCTAGATCACTTTGTCAACTTGTGCCAGTTTCTCTACTTGTCATACTCTTGTCATACTCCTGTCATTAGGTTCTAGATCACTTTGTCAACTTGTGCCAGTTTCTCTACTTGTCATACTCCTGTCATTAGGTTCTAGATCACTTTGTTGACTTGTGCCAGTTTCTCTACTTGTCATACTCCTGTCATTAGGTTCTAGATCACTTTGTTGACTTGTGCCAGTTTCTCTACTTGTCATACTCCTGTCATTAGGTTCTAGATAACTTTGTTGACTTGTGTCAGTTTCTCTACTTGTCATACTCCTGTCATTAGGTTCTAGATCACTTTGTCAACTCGTGCCAGTTTCTCTACTTGTCACACTCCTGGAATTTTCATTACTATACTTCTTTGTCCTCATCTGACTTCTAGTCTCTTCTACACCATTACTAGACCTATGCCTCCTTCTGTCTATTCTTTTTGTGCTCACTGGAATGCTCGATTGTCTACATTCACTACTTTCCAAAGTGTTTCTACCTCTTCTCCTCTCTTGAGTACTTTTTACTGGAATCCTTGATCTCATGGTTTTGAATGTCTTGACTGTTCTATCTGGACTGTGTAACTGATAACCCACTTGAATTAATATTAGACAAACATAAAGGTATGTTTTCAGGCACTCGTAAGAAATAAAGAAGTAGAACACTTGGACAACAGAAAAACAACAGACGTGAGTGGCTTACCCAGGGTTCGAACCCCGTACCTTCCGTACGACAACTCTGCCTAGCTATCAAGCGAATCACACTGACCCCACGGCCAGCTAGGCATCCCCAAAAAAAGATGCTTTGCTGGCTATTTATCAGTACGAAACACATAAGATAACACCGGAAGTATACAGTGGGCAACACAGCCCTTAAATGACGCAATCACTATGTGTTATTTATGTTTATAACCCACTTGATCCATGTTTCCTCTAGAATTTCTGCTTTCCTCATATTCACTATATTTTTTGTCAATGTATCTGAATAACACATCACAGCCCTCTTCTTCCTCAGACACGGAGTCATCTGCATAGTCTGACATGGAGGTCTCCGACTGCTCCTTTATCCTTCTCAGCATCTGTACCTCCAGCTGCTCCATATTTCTTAGTTTTGCCAGGGGTTTGGTGCAACTAGATGAATCGTTGGATGAAGGCCAATACCTCTTCTGTTGCTCTGAGCCATTTCTTTCTCTGCCTCTGTGTTTTCTCCTGCTGTTCTATACATATCCATTTCTGATGACTGGTCTAAAACCTCCTTGTCTTCGTGTTCCTCCTGACTTTTGCTGTTATTTTCAATCTCCGTTTGCTTTCCTATGATTGTATGTGACTGTTTGTGTGGTGACACTGACCATTGTTTTCAATTTTCCCTCTGGTTTCCATGTTGGTATGGGTTGCGTGTTATTCCCACGAGTGCACTGTGTCTTATCTGTACCTACTACATTGATTTGTTGGCCTCTGTTGGTTTCCGTTCTTGATCTTATTGGGTATATATGGGCCTTCCAACATCCTTTATGTTGTCATGACACAGGTTGTTCATTTTTACATGCAATATTGTTCACCTCCCATATCCTTGTTTGTCTTATCTCAGTAATGAAATTTCTTATTGTCATTCTATTCCTTCTCCTGTTTAGGCTGTTCCAATGTCCTAACTTGGAATTTGGGAGTACCCTCTCCTGCCTGTTTGTGTCCTACTTTCTGCAATCCTTTCTGGTATTTTGTCTTGTTGTCTAAACATTTGAGGCATTTTATACGAAGGAGTATATCTGGGGAGTTTGCAACTTTGTAATGTTTCCCAATCATTACCCTTCACAGGAAAGTCAGCACACCCCAAACTGAGTAAACCTGGTAGCAGTTTACCATCTCTTCTTGACTGTGCAAACGACTGGGAGATGGCGGTAGACCTACCTGGACAAGGGGCATATCCAGAGAGTATCATAAAATCGTGAAGATGGCTGGATATAGTGCTTCATTCTTCAGCAACGCTTCAGGTCATACTGATTGAACTGACCGTGCCATTTGAATGCAGATTAGATGAGCAACATTCGTTCAAAGCGGCCAAGTATAGTGATCTGGCCACGGATCTGAGACATGATGGGTTCACTGCAAGTGTCATGGCTGTTGAAGTGGGCGCAAGAGGTCTTGTGCCTGCATCAATGTATGATTTATTGAAACTGATGGGGCTGAGGGGACAGTCAAGAACAAGGGCACTGAAGAGGCTTAGTGAAACTGCCGAAAAGGCATCAGGCTGACTGTGCAACAAACGCAATGGGCAATGGAAATCGTGACAATAAACGCTGCGGTTAAGAAAACACCAAAGTTTTTTTAAGTCCACAACATGCTGAGTTTTTTGGTGGTACTAGTGAAAGGGCTGGGACTGAGGGTCAACAGGCGGCATATATTATAAGGGGTGTCAGGCACAGAATTTCAGTGACTAGTCCGCATTAGCTAGACTCGTCGGCTTTGCAAAGGGTCTCAGTGTGTGTCCTTAGGTGTGATGTGGGATGGAATGAACGGAATAATTTGTCTTCTCTTTGTTACTTTCACAATTGCCTCCATGGCTGGCGGAGTTGTGGATTTTAAAGTTGCTACCATAAGTGAAATGGGTTCATTTTCGATACAAGACAATAGGAGGCTGAGACGCTTGGGAGTCATGACCTAAGTGGGCCCGCCCCCCTTAGAGTGTAAAGGAGTATATCGGGCCAAAACACTTGGCGGACGGGGGATTTCTTCTCATGATCAGATCTGTAAAGAGTTTCATATCATAGTTGCATGGTCAAACCAGTGACGATCGGGAAAAGACCGATTGACTTCTGGAAAGACAGATGACACTGGGAAAGACTAGAAACTGGCTGATCGGGTTAGCACCCCGTAAGCTGTATTCAATTGCTACAGGACCCAAAAATGATAGATGCCCCCAGGATTCACCGAAAGGGGAGGAGGATAATGAATCCAGAAAGCTCAGTGCAAGTCAGCTCCAGGTCCTAATGGCGTTCCATATGTGGTGTATAAGAGATGCCCTGAGGTGCTTAAACAACTGCTCCGTTTACTAAAGAATGCGTAGAAAACCCAGCTTGTAAGCAAGGAATAGAGAAAGGTGAACAGAGTCTACATCCTGAAGGAACAAAATTCCACAGACATCAGTCAGTTCAGGCCAATCTCACTACTCAATGTGGAAGGGAAGATATTCTTCTCAGTGATGGTGAAAAGACTCACTACATATCTCCTGGTAAATGGGTACATTGACACTACCATTCAGAAAGGAGGTATCCCAGGTACACCAGGATGTCTAGAGCATGCCACAATGATCTGGGAAGCAATCCAAAAGGCAAAGTCTGACAGAACAAACCTCCATGTAATCTGGTTGGATCTAGCGAATGCTTATGGATCCGTTCCACACCAGATGTTGTGGCAGGCCCTAGAAATGTATCATGTTCCACAAGAGATTGCAGCAATGCTGAAGCTGTATTTTGCAGGGTTTTCTGTCAGATTTTCAACCAGAGAGTACACAACGAAGTGGATTGGCCTTGAAGTTGGAATTGCGATGGGATGTACCATCTCTCCGATACTATTCATGATGGCTATGCAGGTAATCCTCAATGCAGCTGAAGGAATGGCTATAGGTCCAAAGCTCAGTGGAATGTGTCACATGCCACCGCTCAAAGTATTCATGGATGACACAACAATTCTGACATCAGATGAACATCAGGCCTGGAGGATGTTAGCACGCCTGGATGAACTAGTCAGCTGGTGAAGAATGAGCTTCAAACCCAAGAAGTTGAGAAGCCTATCAGTCAGGAAAGGGAAGATAGCAGAAGTCATATTCATGGTTTCCAGCCAAGAATCCCTACTGTCATTGAGGAAACTGTTAAAAGTCTTGGCAAGGTGTACGATGCCTCATTAAAAGACTCAAAGGCAGTGCAACAGACAATAGAAATGGTAGACAGAGGACTACAGATCATAGACCAAAGCAGACTCCTAGGAAAGTTCAAACTGTGGTGCCTCCAGTTCATGTTGATAACGAAGTTGCTGTGGCCACTGCTTATATATGAAATAAGCACAAGTACAGTGGAAGCTATAGAGCAGAAGGTCAACAAGTTCATGAGAAAATGGCTAGGGGTACCACCAGGTCTGTCAGATGTAGCACTGTACTGCAAAAAGTCAAAACTTCTGCTTCCCTTCAAGTCAATTGTTGAAGAGTACAAAGTTGGAAAGGCAAGGCTTGCAATGATGCTACGCGAGTCAGCTGATGACATGGTTAAGTCCATTCAGCCCACACTGAAAACGGGAAGGAAGTGGAGAGTGGAAGAAGCTGTTGATGCTGCCCAAGAGTCACTCAAACTGAGGGAGGTTATCAGATACACTCAAACAAATAGATGGGGATTTGGTCATGGAGACATCCGCTGGTGGTCCAAGGCATCAAGTAGGGAGTGTAGAGACATGGTAGTTCAGGAGATACGAGGAGCTGAGAATGATAAGAGGTTGCAAAAAGCAGTGCAGCAGGTCCAACAAGGCCAATGGACTACATGGGAAGGAGCCCTGCAGATGTCCTTGACAAGGAATGATATATGGCATATGGCACCTCTTAGGCTCGGCGCGACAATAGATCTGGCAAGGATGAAGGCGAATAGCTAACCCAGGCTGAGCACCGCAAATACATACTTTCTGAGGGCAGGAAAGTCAGCACACCCCAAACTGAGTAAACCTGGTAGCAGTTTACCATCTCTTCTTGACTGTGCAAACGACTGGGAGATGGCGGTAGACCTACCTGGACGAGGGGCATATCCAGAGAGTATCAGAAAATCGCGGAGACGGCCGAATATAGTGCTTCATTCTTCAGCAACGCTTCATGTCATACTGATTGAACTGACCGTGCCATTTGAATCCAGATTAGACGAGCAACATTCGTTCAAAGCGGCCAAGTATAGTGATCTGGCCGAGGATCTGAGACACGATGGGTTCACTGCAAGGGTCATGGCTGTTGAAGTGGGTGCAAGAGGGCTTGTGGCTGCATCAGTGTATGATTTATTGAAACGAGTGGGGCTGAGGGGACAGCCGAGAACAAGGGCACTGAAGAGGCTTAGTGAAACTGCCGAAAAAGGATCAGGCTGGCTGTGGAACAACCGCAATGGGCAATGGAAATCGTGACAATAAATGCTGCAGTACAGAAAACACCAACATTTTTCTAAGTCCACAATATGCTGAGTTTTTTGGTGGTACTAGTGAAAGGGCTGTGACTGAGGGGCAACAGGCGGCGTATATTACAAGGGGTGTCAGGCACAGAATTTCAGTGACTAACGCGCAGTGGCTAGACTCGTCAGCTTTGCGCAGGTGTGTGTGTCCTTAGTGGTGATGTGCGACGGAACGAACGGAATAATTTGTCTTCTCTTTTTTACTTTCACAATTGCCTCTGCGGCTGGCGGAATTGTGGATTTTAAAGTTGCTACCATAAGTGAAATGGGTTCATTTTTGATACAAGACAACAGGAGGCTGAGACGTTTGGGAGTCATGACCCAAGTGGGCCCGCCCCCCCTAGAGTGTAAAGGAGTATATCGGGCCGAAACACTTGTCAGATGGGGGAATTTTTCTGATGATCAGATTGCTTCCTGTTGTATCACTCTGTAAAGAGTTTCCTATCATCAGGGAGTTTGCAACTTTGTAATGTTTCCCAACCATTACCCTTCACATATTTTAAATCAGTGACTGTAGTGAATTTCTAAATACAATATCTAAATTAATATATAACAGTATAGGGCATAAAAGCACAAGATAAAAAAAAAAGTACAAAAGAATTTTCTGCTGAAACGGTTGGTATCGCCTACGCCTTCAGATTATTATTTGCTAACGAATAGCCGAACAAAACAGTACCCAAATTTTCAAATTTGTCCTTGACATAAATGCCTACTTTTCCTAGTTCTAAGAAATCGTGCTTAAAATGCATTGGGAAACGAGGAGGGGCAAGGCTCGATAACACGCATATCACGTCTCAAATTGGTTCTAAGTCTACAACCAACTTGCACGCTTTGCCTTAGGGGTTTCCCCAAATACAATGAAAAAAGTTAGAATTGTGGACACCTCGGTCATGTAAACATGTTAAGCTCTTATTAAGAATGACTTAAGCTCTTGTAATTATCTCGTAAGTACATGAGAAGAGAAGTGAACAACTAACATAGAAAAAAAAGATAGAATTTTGAACCAAACCACATAGCCCCTTAAAAATTGTATATTCGTGTACCTGAAGACTTGCTGACCAAGAATATGTTATTAGTTATATAAATAGTCCCTTAACTAATTAAATATTGATAAAACAATACATAGAGATCAGAGATACTGTCAGGTCAAGTCATATCTGCTTAGATTGGATCGCATATTTTTGGAAAAAAAAAGTGACAGATAGGCTAGGATAGTACAGTGAATCTGATTGGGTGGCATTTGAAGGGAGACTAAATATTATTGGCTGACCTTTGAATAAACATAAAAACTGCCTAAATATTTGAAACTTTCAACTTTCTGTAGTTTTTCCCCGTTCAAGATGATATCAAAGGTCTCGTTAGAAAAGTTCATAGCTTTAGTTTTAGAGGCATTTATTTGGAGACCAATTTTAACCGAGAGATGACACAAATTATTTATTGCTTCTAAAAAGATATTGTCAGAATAAGCGTTAGAGGGGACGCCATTTCTAAGAATATTTTCAACAGTGATAGATGAGATCAGGCTGTGCTTTAAAATACAAGTTCTAAGCAGCCTGGGCAATACGACAGATCGAAGCTGTGTCAGTCATCGTCTCTGTGTATATTTCCTTGAAAATTGTGGTAAGATTAACATTTATTAACCTGTATTTTATATGAAAATTGAATGTGAAATAATAATATATGTCTGGACATGAATGGGTCTAAAGCGACCATGAGGCAAAGCCTAAAGATTGATCCACCATGTGATAGACTGTCAGAGAGGTGTAAAATACAAGAATATGTATGATTGTCATAAAGGAGCATAACACCTATCCTATTATATGGAAGAGATTACAGCTGGAATTGCAGTGGCGTTGTAACTATTAGGGAAAGGAATACTGGTGTACATTGTCACATCAAAAGAAAATGGTGGCATAGGTTTGTATAAGGATATGATCCTTTTGTTTGTTTGTAATGTACATGTCCTTAACTGTGGACTATTAGTGTATGCTAGATATTACGAAGGATGCATACCTTCACATTTCAGAGGTCCTGGGTACTGACATTAATGTGGTACCAAACGCTTGAAAACTGAATGATTCAGGACTCTGCCTGTTTACTGCGAGCCCATGCTAGTGGCCATTGCCTATCAAACAGGGAATAGATGGTCAAGCGAGCAGAGGAAAGGTTCATCCTATATTCTACGGCCCAATTAAGTTCTCGTTCGGCACCTGAGAGCTCAACTACAGAACTTTAAAAGAACGATCTAATAACAGTGAATAAAACTGGGACAAATATTTAATAGTTCCATAAGTGACAAAATAGAAACAAACATTTCCAGAAGGACATGATTAAAACAACAACCTAGTATTACCACCAGTATTACCTTAAAGTAGGAGAACACTACATAAATATATTCGATTAATAATTTTATATATATGGACAAAGGATTTATTGTGCTATTGATTATTGTGATTTCACTTTTAAATTGTCTGTCCTGATTACAAATAAATTTGAATCAGGATAATAAAACTGTAAAAATCTTATTTACACAAAATTCAACCACAGTCTTAAATAAGATAGCCTTTTAAAGAAATGTCGTATGTAATGCATATTGTGGTAGTTACATGTGCTTGGTTGTGAATAATAAACTATTTGTTTGTATGTTTGTTAATTATTGTGCTTCACACTCTACATTCATAACCCTAGACACAACACGAAGTCATTTAATACTTACTTACTTAGTCGTTCCCCTTCTACCATGAGGTGTAGAGGTTTGGAAGAGAGAGCGCCAGACTATTCCATCGGCCGTCTTCCTCCCGGCCCGGCTCCACTCCAGTCCTCGGTCCTTCAAAGATTGTCCAATGTTGTCCCCCCAGCGGACTCTGGGTCGTCCTCGGGGTCTGGATCCTTGGCTCTTTGTTTCCCATGCTTGTCGTGGTAGCCGATCTTCTCCCATTCTGCAGACATGGCCAAACCATCTTAGTTGGGACTGTTCTACTTGGGTCTGTAGGGGGTGGCACCTTAGGCCCTGACGTATCGTCTGGCCGTGCACCACGTCTCCTCTTATCATTTAATATACTAATATAAATACATTTTGAATGAGATAAAGGGGGTGGTAGCGGAAAGGCACCCTGAAAAGTTCACAATACTATTGAGTAGATTCAGGGACTTTCATAGCTAATCTCATTTATTATAATACTAATACATAACAACAATTCATAACATCAAAATCCACCACAGTGACGACTTCGGACTGTTGCGGATAATAGACATGTTAGAAATGCCTAAAATATATACAAGGTGCTTGGTCTGTTGTATGTATGCGCTTATGTGGAGTATTCTTTGTAAATTCCATATTACTACACTTCCTAATGAAGTGTGTTCACTGAGGGTGAACATATGATGAAGAAGAAGAGATAGAACCAGTAGGAGTACACGCTCTTCACACAATGTATCCCCTTGGTAGTGTTGGTTCCTGAGCTGACCTTTGCCTGTAATTTGCTGACTTCCGATGTGCCCTACAATTCCTGGTGAAATGTCCATAGTAAAAACAATTGTAATACTGGATGTTACGTGTGTCTGTGATAACATTATGTATCTGAGACCTTTGTCTGTAATTCACTGAGTGCTGATGTGCTGTAGCATGCGATGGGGACCGATGGGTTGAC
Organism: Oreohelix idahoensis; assembly: GCA_024509875.1. Taxonomy (NCBI): domain Eukaryota; kingdom Metazoa; phylum Mollusca; class Gastropoda; order Stylommatophora; family Oreohelicidae; genus Oreohelix; species Oreohelix idahoensis. Next base: position 184,627 of record JAMPIV010008696.1, read on the forward strand.
TATCCTTATGTGTAGTTCGCCATGGTCACTGTACATGATCCGCTTCCATTGGCTTATGTGTTGGCACTTGGTTTTCTGGTTCACGACCTGTTCGCAAGTTAAATCTGTGGCGTATATTCTCCTCTGCCAATGCTGCTTGCTGTGTTTTGTGTATCGTTTTCGTATCCTTTCTGAGCAAGTGAAGCTTAAGTGCATCTGAGGACAACCCATCAATGAATATGCCCATGAGGTGACGATCTAACTCCTCTTCTTAAAGCTTACCTCGAGGAACGCATCGTCCGCAAGTTAAGCAATCTATCTCTATAATCTATACATATGCACTGATAATTTTTTGTCCTGCTACTCTTCCTAAGCAATGCCCATGCTAGGCCTCTCGCATCGTTACGTCTGAGTACCCCCCCCCCTAGTGACTATTTTCTAGTTGCAATGACATAACGGATTCCATTAGATGGT